>CAUYRT010105186.1:0-14044 GCA_963574885.1 Lepilemur ruficaudatus | reverse complement strand
TTGATGGTGAGTACATGTGGTGCTTGTTTTTCCATTCTTGAGATATTTCGCTTAGTAGAACGGGTTTCAGCTCTATCCAGGAAAATACCAGAGGTGCTATATCACCATTGTTTCTTATAGCTGAATAGTACTCCATGGTATACATATACTTGTTTGATTTTTTTAAGCAATTAACTTTATTGGACTAAAACTGTAATTTTATTTTGCCTGTAGTCTGTTGTAACTCAAACATCCATTTAGTTATTTTGGACTCAGTTGCATGCTGCTTTGAGTCTGCTCTAGACATTCATGGTTTAGGGTCAGCCAGAGACTTTGGAAGAGTTTACAGACAGAACTTAGTCTTCTCTCTGCTTCTTTCCCTTTTGCAGAACACTTCCTCACCCTACCCTACTCCAGCTTTCCAGAGGTGATGGTTGTTCTGGACTCGGTCTTCTGGCTCTTGTGGCCAGAAAGACTGCAGATTTTCTATTGAAGTGTTAGTCATTATGCCTGGCATTACAACTACAGCCTGTAAAATCAGAAAATTCACCCTGTGCTCATCCCTTCTTCCAAGTTTTTAACATCTCTTCAGGCTCTGCCTGCGTTTGGTTGCTCTCCAGGGTCTTTAGATAGTTAAAAAAAAATTTTTTTCCGGAGTTTATAGTTGTTGTTTGTGGGTAGGTGTGGAGGGGAGAGGAAGTCTGTTGGGAGCTTTCTCTACCATACTTGCAGCAGAACTGATTAGGACTAGTTTGAAACCCAGTTCTGGTGGTTACTTGTTTCTATGGCCAACAACAACTAGTGCTTTCCTAAGAGAATAGGAATTTTTTAAAAATTGTGGTAAAATATGCATAACATAAATCTGCCATTTTAAACATTTTAAATATATAGTTTAGTGGCGTTAGGTACCTTCACATTGTTGTACAATCATCACCATTATTCATCTCCAGAATTTCTACATTTTCCAAAACTGAAACTCTGTACCTATCATTCAATAATTTTATTTTATTTAATACTTATAGTCAATAGAAAATGACCTGAAGTAAAACTTAAGAAACCAATGAACTTCAGATAAATGTATCTTCAGCTCAAGAGATGTTCACTCCTAAAAGAAGCATAAGGATTAAGAAATAAAAAGATTATGAAAAACATTATGAGATTAGAGTCATTATTTTTAAATTTCTCATTTTAATTTTAGGAGGTGTACATTATGAGATTGGAGTCATTATTTTTAAATTTCTCATTTTAATTTTAGAAGGTACAGTCACACCAAATAATGTTTCTGTCAGTGCTGGGTCACATATATGACTGTGGTCCCATAAGATTATAATGGAGCCGAAAGTTCTTATTGCCCAGTGATGCTATAGCCATCGTAGTGCAACACATTACTCATGTGGTTGTGCTAAAGCTGGTGTAAACAAACCTACTACACTGCCAGTCATATAGAAGTATAGCACATATAATTATCTATATTACATAATACTTAAAAATGACAGTAAATGACTATGTAACTGGTTTATATATTTACTATCCTATGCTTTTTATTGTTATTTTAGGGTGTACTCCTTCTATTTCTATATTTAAAAAGTTAACTCTGAAGCAGTCTCAAGGCCGGTCCTTTGGGAGGTATTCCAGAAGAAGTCATTGTTATCATAGGAGATGACAGCTCCGTGCATGTTGTTGCTCCTGAAGACCTTCCAGTGGGACAAGATGTGGAAGCAAAAGACAGTGATACTGATGATCCTAAGCCTGTGTAGGCCTAGGCTAATGTGTGTGATTGTGTCTTAGTCTTTATCAAAAATATTTTAAAAAGTAAAAAAAAAAAAAACTTCTAAAATAAAAAAACCTTAAGAGTAAGGATATAGAGAAAAAATACCTTTGTACAGCTGTACAATGTGTTTGTATTTTAAGCTAGTTGTTATTACAAAAGAGTCAAAAGGTTGAAAAAATTAAAAAGCTTATAAAGTAAAAAAGTTACAATAAGATAGGGTTAATTTACTGAAGAAAGATTTTCTTAAAACAAATGTAGTATAGCCTAAGTGTACAGTGAGTATGAAGTCTACATAGTGTACAGTAATGTCCCAGGGCTTCACGGGCACTCACCATTCACTCACTGACTCATCCACAGCAACTTCCAGTCCTGAAAGTAAGTGCCCTATACAGGTGTACTCTTTTAATCTTTGATGCCTTATTTTTACTGTACCTTTTCTATGTTTAGATATGTTTAGATACACAAATACTTACCATTGTGTTACAGTTGCCTTCCGGATTCAGTACAGTAACATGCTGTACAGGTTTGTAGTGTAGGAGCAATACACTATACCGTAAAGCCTAGGCGTGTAGTAGGCTACACTATCTAGTTTTCTGAAGTACACTGTATGATGTTTGCACAATGAGAAAATTGTCTAATGATGCATTTCTCAGAATGTATCCCTGATGTTAAGTGCCATAGGACTGTATTAACTTTGTACACTTGTTCTCACTTTTCTTTGATCATCAGTAATGTTAGTTATATCATTAATTTTACTTTGTCAAGGTTTAAAGTATTAATTTTTATTCAGTAGTTATAATTCCCAAAGTTCTTTAGTCTTAGTTCTGTATTTAAATGGATTATTTAGTGACCGTCATCATCCATTTATTACTATTTCTCAATTCCATAGTTCTTTATTTTGATTCATCTGTTGGTTTTCTGAATTTCTTTATGTAGTAGGTTTTTAATGAAGAGTTCATAGGATCTGTACTTCCTGAGTTCCTTCATGTCTGAGAATATTTGCCTGTTGCCTTTAGACTTGAATGACTTCAGAGACATTATTCTATCATGTTGTGATATTGAATAATGCTGAGAAGACTTTTTCTTCTTAAGTGTTTGAAATATTTTATCTTTATCCTTGAAGTTTGATAATTTAATCAAGGTATGAATAGGTGTCAGTCTTCCTGCGGCAGTTATTCTTGAAATATGCTGCCCCCTTTAATGCTATGGAATCAATTCTTTATTTCATGGAACTTTCCTGCTATTTATCTTTGAATATGCTTTCCATTGCATTCACTGGTATCTCTACTTCAGGGACACCAAATAACCTTATCATAAAGATTTTTCTTTCATGCATATTATCTTTCCTCCATTTAGGTATTAGGAAGAGGGAAAGTTGTTTTTTTGCTTTGTTTTGTTTTTACCTGGAAGTCATCAGTAAATTAATCCAAGAAACATATTTATTAAATGAATAGAGTTGAAAACTGCTCAACCAACAGCCACTGACAACCATTCACCATATAATTCATTAAATCACAAGAGTTAGTTTCTGTTCTGTGTCAGACTCCCTGCTGTGCCCCAAGGACTGAGATAACTCACACCTGGTCTCCACCTCCAGGCCGTGTGGGTCGATGAGAGGACACAGACACAGTCAGAAGATGAAGCAGGATTGAGAGCAGCAAGTAGTCCAAGAGGAAAGTGGGGCCATAGTCAAACAGGGATGTTGATACAGATCTGAAGTGTCAGATCTTTAGGGGAGTACAGGAAACAAAAGACTCAATACCAAACTAGGCAGATGAGCCAGTAGGAGAGGGTGACAGGCCCCTTCCTAGACCTTCCCCCAGGCCCTCTGGGTCTGCTGAAGGCAATGAAGACTTCTCTGGATATTGGCCCACTGGCCACTGGAATTGAGGGCATCCAGCGCTGGAGGAAGCCTCTGGTAAGGTCTACAAATATGAGTGAACTCTCTCAAGGCTCTTGCAACATGCTGTAAGAGCAGCTGCTGCCTTTGTGTAGGGCTGATATTCAGCATTGCCCTAGTGCTTCCTTCATAGTACTCAGGTCTGAGAGCCACCTCTCCGTGGTGAGCGTAAATTAAGCAGTTCAGGGAAAGAAAAATTCCCTGAGACTGGAGATTATCCAAAACAATCTATCGAGAAGGAAAGGGAGCACAAAATAGTATTTAGTCCTTTGGTTTTCCTGGTGGTCATTATTTTGCGCTAAGCAGATGTCTTCATAATTATGTTTATGCATTTAGATATAATACATGTAATACATTTAATACATATAATACATTTATTTATATTTTATGTATAAGAAAGATTTGAGACAGCTTTTGAAACTGAAGAAAATGTAAAATAGGACAAAACATAACAAAAAATAATTTAGAGAGAGCGAGAAGAGCAATAGATATTTTTAGGCCCTCGAACAAGAGAGGCGCGAGAGACGAGAAAGAGGCTGAGTTCCTGTCAACCAAGGCAGAACAGAATCCGGCTGGGTACGAAGCATTATGTGACCTGGTAAAAGAAAGGAAAAAATAGTTTGCTTTTATATCAAACTTTTTCTTTACTGTATTTAGGGAGAAAGTTACAGGGCAATCCTGAGTAATATAATGGGCATGGCATTCAACTCAAGTTTGCTCAATAATATCAAAAGCTAATGCTGAGTGACAGCATGTGCCAAGGGATGAACTATTTATTAAGCCACTAGTGTGTACCAGGCTCTAGGACAGGGGATATAGAGATGAAAAAGGTCCAGTTCCCATCCTCCCATGGCTTCATTCTTCTCACAAAGAAAACGTACAAATAATAACAAGGTGATTATAATTCAGTGTGATAAGTGCTATGGCTGGGGACCAATATACTAGCTAGAAATGGCTTTTTCTAGCATAACAACTAGAAAAAAATGTAAATGCTTTTCACAACAGTAACATAAATAATAAAGTTTATACTACCCAAAGAAATACCATGTTTGCTGAAAAGTCAAAAACTTGAATGAAAGAGACAAAAGAAGATTTAAATAAATAGCGAGCTATATCAAATAAGAGGGAGGGGTGGCATAATGCAATCCTCCCAAAAATTATTGCTAGATTTTTTAGAGAGCTTGCAAACTTATTCCAAAGGTTAAAGGAAAGAATAAAGAATAAAGCAAATAGCTAAGTCAACTTTAAAAAAACATAAAA
The DNA here is from genome assembly GCA_963574885.1 of Lepilemur ruficaudatus. NCBI lineage: Eukaryota > Metazoa > Chordata > Mammalia > Primates > Lepilemuridae > Lepilemur > Lepilemur ruficaudatus. The sequence goes on along the minus strand of CAUYRT010105186.1, from coordinate 9,134 downwards.
GGATTGAAGGGGCTTCCTTTATCAGATAGGAAAAAACACATACTTCAAAACTATAATAATAAAATAGTATCATTCTGGCATAGCAATAGACGAGTTGATGGCTCGGAAGTAGACGAGGTGGAAAGGCAGTTGATGCAGATGGCACTGTAAAACGATGAGGAAGGACAGATTTTTTAAAAACGTGGATTTGAGAAAAAATGGCTTCCAATGTGCAGGAAAAGAAAGGAATTCCTTATGCTTTAAACAGAGAGGAACTCCACATGGATTCAAGATATAAGTGTGAAAGATAAAACTAGGAAGCTAACAAAAGAAAATGCTGGGCAATGCCTTTGTGATATAGGGAGAAACAAAGGCTAAAACCCACAGATCATAGGGTCAAAATGTGGTGGGTTTGACTACATCAAATTAAAGATTTATGCTTAATGAAGGACAGATTACAAACTGGGAAAACATTTGCAATATTTAAAGTTGACAAGGAACGAACATATGGAAGTCCTGCAAAGCAATACAGTAAGACAGGAAACCCAAAGAAATGAGCAAAGTTTCTCAATAAGCAATTTGAAAAGGGGACATGCTAGGTGCTAAATAAAGTATTTACGGAGGTGTTTATATTCATTAGTAATCAGATGCAAATTAGGCAGAATGAAGTAGCTCTTTAACTTGGTAAAAAAGGCAAAAAATTAGAAAGTTAGATAATAGCAAATCTTGGTGAAGATGTGGAAAGATGGGAACTATGTAGTCCATGACTGCTGGGGGTGTAAATGGCACAGCCATTCTGGGAAACGAACTTATTCCAAAGTACAGTCAATTATCATTATTTGTAGTAGTTATGTTTTTATAACGTTGCTGCAAACACTGAATTAGCGAATACTGAAACATTTCTCTACAAGAAATACAGGGTTAGCTTCCTACAAGCCTCTGGTTACATTTTTGTCCAACCAAACAAAACATAACCTTGTTTTATGTGTGTTTCTGTTTAAAGACACCGTATTTATCATATATTGTTGATTCATTGATGTTGAACTCACGGCCAACAGCGCTATAACTGATGCCTGAACACACACGTTATTTTCTCCATAAGCCTCATTGCATTAGAAACACTAGACACCATTTCACCACTATGCCTGGGGACATTTTAAAAATGAAATCGCCAAGAAAAACCACAAAAATGAGGAAAACATGGCTCTAAATAGACCACTGAAAGGGCACGTGTTTGTAGTATGAGAGCTGAAACATGAAGGCAGAACGTGGTCTTGTTCTACTTCAGCTGGGAACATGTTTATAGGGCAACTCGGATTTTTGGCCACTCTGTACATATTCTAGAATGACCCTGAAAGCTCCGTGAGCTTTGGCATTAGGGTTAGCAAGTAGGCAAATTTGCAGTCTGTGAATAATGAGGATGGACTGTATTTAGCTAAAGGTTACATAAACCCTATGACTAATCTATTTTACTACTTGGTATATATCCCAGAGAAAATCCTCCATGGGTCCATAAAGGGATATACACAAGGACATTCATCAAGACAGAGTGGGAGCAAAGAGTTGAAGCCAATTTAGATGTCCTCCACTTGGAGAAAAGTAAAATGTGATAAAATCATACTACGGAATAGTATGCGTCAGAACCAACAAAGTTAGATGTATAAATAGCAACATACATAGGTTAAAAAATAGAGTTGAATGAAAAAATGTAAGAAATAAATTGAGACATGAAACAATTTTTATGTATGTTAAAAGTATACATACATGCCCAAAACACTACTTATTTTACAAAGATACACGTATTTATGGATATATATTCAGCACATTAGAGTGCTTAAGTGGGAGGGGATTAAAAGCAGACAGTAAGGAAACTGAGCAAGGGTTCTGCACAGGCTAATGAGTGCACTGTACTCTGAGCTTTCTTCTCCTAAGGTCAAAAAAAAAAATGCATGATAGGGGAATTATAGAGTGCTATGGACATGTAAGAATGGCACCTAGCTCACATTTCAGGGTCAGATGCCGGGGCAGGCTCCCCAAAGAAGGTAATGTTCCAGAAGAAGCCTGAGAAAGATTTAAGCAGATGAGATGGGCAAGGAGGCAGAGTGCCTCAGGCGGAGAGAAGAGTTTGTTATTGGTGAGAATGAGAACTTGGATGCAGCTGAAATTTTGAAGGAAAGAAAAAAAAGAGAGAGAGAGAGAGAGAGAACGTGGTGTATTTGAGAAACTGCAAGGAATTCAGAATCGCCGTGAGAGGCGCAATGGCGAGACCTGAAGCCAAAGAGTCACTTAGGGCCAGATCAGAGAGAGCCTTTCAGTCTTGCAGAGAGCGGTAGCGTGACCAGGTCTGCATGTCAGAAAGCCTGCTCTGGACTCTTTATGGACTAGGGGGCAGGCACACAGGCAGACACGGGCAACGGACCTCTCTCCGTTGAGGAGAGAGCAGGCGGTGGCACTTGCACCAGGGCCCAGGAGATGGGGGTGGAGAGGCTGCACGGCTGTCTAGAGACAGTGCAGAGGTGAAATTACCTGGTCTCACTCAAACCTTCACAACCGCCACCTGGAATGCACAGGTGTGAAAAGACTCCCCCAAGAGTACAGGGCTTCAAATGGCTGTCCTCTCACCCTTCTCTTTAAGACAAACTGCTCCACTGCGTCTTTCTTTGCATAGGTAATTCATTTTAATCAACAAATAGAAATTGCATATATTTATCATGTACAACATGATGTTTTGAAATATTTATACACTGTGGAATGGCTAAATTGAGCTAATTAATATAGACGTTACCTCAAATACTTATTTTTTTTTTTGTAGTAAGAATACTTAAAATCTATTCTCTTAGTAATTGTCAAGTATAAAATACCTTGTTAGTAACTGTGGTCACCGTGTTGTACAATCGATCTCTTGAACTTATTCCTCCTAACTGAAATTTTGTATCCTTTAACCCAGTGGTCCCCAACCTTTTTGGCACCAGGGACTGGTTTCATGGCAGATAGTTTTTCCATGGATGCAGGGTGGGGGTGGAGGCAGAGATCAGGTGGGGATGAGCTGCCTGGTTTCTAACATGCCATGGACCAGTGCCAGGCTGTGGCCAGGGACGGGGGCTTGGGGACCACAACTTTAACCCACATATCCCTAATTCCCCCCACCCCACTCTGAGCCCCTTCCACTGATTCTTAAGTGTCCATGTTAAATCACATGAGTGAGCTCCACACATTTCCCTCTGGCCACAGCTAGTTGGTCCAGAGCTGGGCATCTGACAAAAGGCAGCCAACACCTAGTCTGCCAGTGACCTGTGTGAACTATGGCCTGGTTTGAAACTATTTAAAATTTTTAAAAATTATGTTAAAACATACATAACAAAAGTTACCATTTAGCCGTCATTAAGTGTGCAGTTCAATGGCACTAAGTGCATTCACAGTGTCGTCCAAGCATCACCACTGTCCATTCCCACAACCTGTCATCATCTGGAAACTCTGTACCCATCAGACAGTAACTTCCCATTCTTCCTTCCCCCAGCACCTGGTAACTATCGTTCTACTTATCTCTTTATGACTTTGACTATTCTGGGTACCTCACAGAAGTGAAATCATACAATATTTGACCTTCTGTGTCTGGCTTATTTCCTTTAGCACAATGTCCTCAAGGTTCATCCATGTTGCAGCATGTATAAGAATGTCATTCCTTTTCAAGGCTGAATAATATTCCATTGTATGTACACACCACATTTTGTTTATCCAAAATTCATCTATCATTAGACATTTAGGTTGTTTCTACCTCTTGACTATTTGTGAATAATGCTGCTATGAACATAGATATACAAATATCTCTTCAGGACCCTGCTTTCAGTTCTTCTGGATATATACCCTGAGGTGGAATTGCTGGATCACATGGTCAATCTATGTTTAGTTTGAGGAATCATCGTATGTTTTCCACGGTGGCTGCACCATTTTGCATTCCTACCAACAATGCAGAAGAGTTCTAATTTCTCCACATTCTCACCAACACTTGTTATTTTCTGTTGCTTTATTTTAAATAGGAGCCATCTTAATTGGGTGCGTGGTGGTATCTCATTGTGGTTTTGATTTGCATTTCTCCAATGGCTAATGATGATGAGCATCTTTTAACATGCTTATTGGCCATTTGAATATCTTCTTTGGAGAAATGTCTATTCAAGTCCTTTGTACATTTTTGAATTGGACTGTTTTTGTTGTTGAGTTGTAGCTCTTTATATATTCTGCATATTAATTCCTTATTGAATAGGTGATTAGCAAATATTCTCTCTCATTCTGTGGGCTGTTTTTTCACTCTCTTGATAGTGTCCTTTGCATAAAAGTTGAAGCTATTTTTTAAAATTGGGAAATACAGAGACTGCCAAATAGCAGGTGTAGCTACAAGTAAAAAATGTTGTTGTTGCTATTATTTCATGTCTACTGATGGTAAATGTTTAGGAGGAGGAGTCACAAGAAAATAGTGAGTGGGGGTAGAATTAGCTCAGAATTCCATATTACTGCAATTCACTTTCCATATTAATTAATTCTTTGCCCCATCTAGAAGGGAAGATGAAGATGAAAGGATGAAATGATGCGGGGACACAGCAAACCAAAAGCCCTGACCTAAAACTAACGTTGATACCAGAAGAGAAGTTCTGAACAGAGAAGCCTCAAACAGAACTTCAGTGAGAGTACTTTTGGAGTTGTCCATTGGGTGAGAGTGGAGTAGACAAAACAAAAATGACTCTCCACGTCCTTAGGTTAAATTCTAATAGTTCATGGAACTCATGGGCAAGGAAATTTATTAAACTATCTCCTTTAGACTTTGAGGATTGTGGTCCCACTGAGGTCTAGACCTCAACTTCAAGGAGTGAGGAATGGATGTACTGCAAAAGGTTTAGATAAAAGAACACGGGTCCCAATCCACATTGTCCAGTGCCAGTAAACAAGGAAACTCAGAGCCTTTCTCTGCTTCAGGAAGCCCATTCTGATGACAGCAGGGCCTCTGGGATTGCTGAATGTTGAGTCCAGAAACTAATCGTATCTTTTGTTGAACTGCATCATTCATGGAGTTCCCATCTATTAATACATGGGGTTTTATGCAATGGGAAAATGGTTAAGGTTAATGCCTTGGTTGGCAAAAACTGAGACCCTAGAAATGGGAATGGGACTATCTGTGAAGAGCCAGAGATGAGGATATCTGTCACCTGGGTTCTCCCCAAATACTTTTCACTGTCCTGTATGTCACTGACTGGACAAACCTGACAGGTCTTCAATAGGAAACATGCCATAGGAGAAGGGAGTACGGAGCCTCAGCTGGCCACTCAGGCCACAGAGAGGAACACCTAGGACTATATTTTACAAGAGTGGTGGCAGTGGGTGGGAATAGTATACTACTGATAGGGAGAAACTTGTCTACTTAGCCACCCAGCGTCATGGACAGGGAAGCTATACTGGCTAAGAACTAAAAGAACTATAATGTTTTTTGCCCAAACAGATGTGCTAAGGGGCACCCCTTGCCTGAGTGTAAGCTGATAAGGGGTCTGCTCTGCTTTTGGACACCATGAGGGTCTAGATAGCAGAGGCAAATTCCCTGTGTGGCTGGCATTGGATATTGGTGGTGGACGAGTGAATTTTCGAGCAACAAGGATTGAGATAGTGGCAGCTTCAGAGTTTTTCCTTCTATGGGTATTACTATCTAAGCTGCTATTTCAACAAAAAGGGCAAGAAATGTGCCAGCAATGCTAGAGATTTTCAGAAATATTGGGAAAAAGACTTCAAGGGAAAAGACTGAATTTCTTGCTAGGCAATTCCCTGGAGTCTCTGAGAATCAAAATTATTTGAATTAATGGTAATGTGGACATCAACTGTACTCACGGTCTTATGAAATTTGGGATTTATAGCTTAAAAATTGCATCGAAAAATCCTATTCAATTTGTCTATGAATTAAGAAAAAACACCATTATCTGATTACAATGGAGGAATATCTAGGACTATATTTTGAGAACTATTGTTCTAACTACCTGGCTGCCTGAATTTTCCACATTTCCCTCTATGTTGATGTTTATGAGAGAAGATCAAGTTACCCCTTTGAATCAGGGTTTCCTGGCATTTTTTGGTTTCTGGGAGCATGCCATCTTCGTGATGGCTGCTTTGACATCCTTGTTCCTCAGCGTGTAGATGAGAGGGTTGAGAACAGGTGTCAGGATGGCATATACCACATTGCCCATGATGTGGAAGTCGAGGGGCAGGTCAGCCCTGTAGGCCACATAGGCGATGGCAATGGATGAGTAGTAGGTGCCCACCACCAGGAGGTGGGAGCTACAGGTGGAGAAGGCTTTGGACCGTCCTTCTCGGGAGCTGATGCAAAGCACCGAGGCCAGGATGCGGGCGTAGGAGAGAAGCACCAGGAGAAGTGGGAGGAAGGACACCACCATGGCGATGCAGAAGCCCATGAAGGTCTGGGGGTTGGTTTCAGAGCAGGAGGCCTGGACCACAGCCAAGTGGTCACAGAAGCAGTGGTAGACCTGGGCCACAAGACCAAATGCCATCTGGGAGGTCTGTACCACTGCTGGGATGGGCAGGAGGAGGGCGGTGAGCCAGGCACTGGCTGCCAGCATTGCATTGGTCTGTGGGGTCATGAGGACAGGGTAGTGCAGTGGGCGGCAGATAGCCACATAGCGGTCATAGGCCATGACCACCAGGATGAAAGCTTCAGAGCAGGAGAAGCTGTGGAACAGGTACATCTGCAGGAAGCAGGCAGGGAAGCTGAGGAAGCGGTCTCCCAGCAGGAATAGGGACAGCATCTTGGGGACAGTGGTTGTGGTGAAAAGTATGTCCAAGGTGGAGAGGTTGATCAGGAAGAAGTACATGGGCTTGTGGAGGCTGGGCTCTGCCACCGCAGTCACCAGGATCAGGGAATTACCCACCAGGATGAGCAGATAGAGGAGGAGAAAGACAAAGAAGATGGGAAGGAAGAGGGATTTGGGCAGAGAGGGGATGCCCATGAGGTAGAAGATGGTGGAGGAGTCCACTGATGCATTACAGCCTGTGGTCTCCATGGTGGGTCAGAGCTGGATGCTTAGGAGCTGGGAACATCTGGGAACCTGGCCCATCTGGAAACCAGAACAACCAGAGATTCTGGAATGAGAATTATATAATGATCACTGTAAAATTAACGTAACCACATCTATCTACACCCAACTCTAGATGATGGCCTCCATCTATTCCCAAATTTTTCATCCTATCCAAGAATTCCCTCTTTCCTTTTTAAGTGAAGTATGTAAAAACTACCTACATTATACAAACCATGTGTTATTTGCTGGGTATATCATAGACAAGTTGATGGGGCTGAAATTCTAGTGGTAAGGAAGGATATTAAGGAAGGACTCGCATAATTATTTAATTGTGTTAAATGCTTTAGAAGAACTTCTCCTGGTCCTCTTTTTCCATGTCCTACATGATCCTTGTAGGTGTATCAGATCTCTTAAACCAGGACCCTAAGTTCCTTTCTTTTTTAGTATTTGCTTTAAGTTAAAAAAAAAAAATGATATCTTTGTCACCACATTGAATAGGGAGGGCTGATTTCTCCAACATGCTGTCTTCCCAAGATAATTACTAATCAGGGAATAGCTCCTACCTTTCATTTGCTTGATGCACTGCACTGGTTTTGTTGTCCCCAGCTAAGTTGAGTACTCTGTGTCTGGTATCTGAGTGTGGGGCTCTTTGTCATGTTACAGTGAAGGGAGGGACACTGAAAATGCTCTTGGTGGAAAAAGTCATTCCCTGTACTTTAGACTTGTCCCTTGGACTAAGTGACTCCTGGATCCAGCCCATGTTGACATATGTGTTACTGCCTCCTTAATCCTAATGATTCCATGAGTAGTTTCCCCTTATCTTCCTACAGTCACTTGTAATTTCCCACTCTTCTAGCAAAACATCTCTCACCCATAAACCTGCCAATGGAAAAACTTAAAATATTTTTAAGACTAACCAATTTACCCCCCATAGGCCTGAGACTGTGCACAGAAAGGGCAGGGGCTTTGCCAGGTGCCACAGCCGCCCAGCTGCAGAGCCAGGAGCTCTGTGCCAGGTGTTAGATTCCCAGAACAGGGCTATTTATTCATATTTCCGGGAGAATCCAGAAGTTCAAATTTCCAAGGGGAAAATATTAGGGCAAAGATTTCTATTTCCATTTTCATTTTTTCCATTGATAACATCAGATGAAACTAAATTTCAAGTTTTTCTCTGGATCTGTCTATAGAAGGTGCTAAATTGGCATCTGGCAATGTGAATGCTCCTTTGATACTATGTCCTGGAACCTAATAAAAGAGTGAACCTGCTTTGTCCCAGATTGAGAGGGTTACTCCTCAGTTAGCCAAAACCCCATTCTAACAAATTGGGTAGCCAGGTTTTCCTCACCTGGGAGAAACATAGGTTTGTAACCCAAAGGGACGCAAACCACACTGCCCTGGGCACTGCTACACTCAGAGAGCCAGTCATGGCCGATGGTCCCCACATTAGGTTGAGTTGGGGATTTGAGGGACAGAAACTCAGAGGGTCAAAGCCAGAAGGGCCCTAAGAGGCCACCAATTCCAGCTGCCTCTCTTCCTCCCTCCTCTGCCCACTGCTCTGCAGATGGAGACACGGATGCTGAGACCTCAGTGGAGAGGTGGTGGCCTGTGACTTTCCACAGCCAGGTAGTGCTGCACTGTCCAACAGGCAGGCCAGGCTCGGGTCACCCCCAAAGCAAGGGCACCGAAAATACTTCAGGAAAGAATTTAACTGTTGCTGCTTCAAAGCACCATTCAGCTGGCCCATCATAGGAAATATCAGAATTTGGCAGGACTTTCTTACACTGATTTTACAGAATAAAATTCTTGTTTTATTTTTAATGATACACAATCTCTATGTCATGCAGTCCTGTGCTTAGGGCCAAAAGGACACTGTTTCTCAGAGCACAGAACTTGCCGTGGTGGATAGTCCCTGTCAGGATTGTCTATGAGCTAGTTCTAGTGCTGGCAGGGGAGAGAAGGACAGAAAACCCGTCACCCCAATGTCCAGCCTGCGCCCTATGCACATCCCTCCCCTCATCACACAGCCCTGCCAGCGGGTGGTTACGCCCCTTCAAATGATGAAGAAACTGAGGGTCAGAGAATGACCGG
>CAUYRT010105183.1:0-14840 GCA_963574885.1 Lepilemur ruficaudatus | reverse complement strand
CACACTTCAGAGGGATTTAGCTGAAAGAGAAGTTAGCTAAGCACCAAGGAAAATTCTCTAATACCCAAATGCTATCAGAGCTTAAAGGTAATTATCAAAAAAGTTGTTAAGCTATTTATAAGATTTATTATTATTATTATTATTGTTATTATTTTTGAGACAGAGTCTCACTGTGTTGCCCGGGCTAGAGTGCCGTGGCGTCAGCCTAGCTCACAGCAACCTCAAACTCCTGGGCTCAAGCGATCCTCCTGCTTCAGCCTCCCGAGTAGCTGGGACTATAGGCATGTGCCACCATGCCTGGCTATTTTGTTCTATATATTTTTAGTTGGCCAATTAATTTCTTTCTATTTTTTTTAGTAGAGACGGGGTCTCACTCTTGCTCAGCTGGTTTTGAACTCCTGACCTTGGGCGATCTGCCCACCTTGGCCTCCCAGAGTGCTAGGATTACAGGCGTGAGCCACTGCACCCAGCCTATTTATAAGGTTTATAACAGGGACTCAGAGGTTCTGGGGCATTCACACTCTCCTGCCCACCTGGGCCTGGCTCCCAGCCTAGAGGGGACTGCAGATTGCAAGCTCTCAGCCCCGGCTGCCTAGATCACTGCAGTAGGGAGCTGGGCAGGGACAAATTCCACATTCCTTAAAATGTTGACTTGAGGACAAAATGAAAATTGGTCATCTGAACTATTTACAACAGTTCACTTGCTTTTAAAACCAGTTCTGTCCAACACAAAAGCTAAAAATGTTATAAACAGTTAAAAGAGTTAAGTGTTTAGGAAGTAAGTAAATTTTGTAAATTCAGCAAATCTATCACTTAGCACAATACTAAAATGTTAGGAAAATAGAAAATGACTCTCAGAAAGGATTAAATGAAGTATTCCCATCTAAAAAGTCAAATATGTTCTTTATAAGAAACTTTCATTTGATCCTTATGCTTTTAACAGATTGAAATTTTTAAAAAAAGCTAATATATTCATATTTGCTGATTTCCCCCCTAAGAATAGTGCTCCTAAGACGTGTTTTTGGTAAACACACACCCACTGAGTAAGAACTGGAATCCCGGGAGCTCGAAAGAGACTCTGAGGCGCAGCCAGGATGGAAAGGTCCCTATGAGCAGGGGACTCTGAGGGGACAGAGGTGCCGGTAGGTCACTCACCTCCGTCCATGTGCTTCAGTGCCTTCTCAGCTTCATCTGGATTCTCAAACTCCACATATGCATAGCCTTTGGATAGATGGGGATGCATCCTTTCCACAGGCATGTCAATCATTTTAATTTTCCCATAGGTGGAAAATATCTCCATGATGTGATCCTAAAAGGGAAAGAATGGTCACTCTAATGCCACCTACCAGTTCTGATGAGAACCAGTGTCTCCTAGGCACAGAACAGTCCATAAAAAGGAATTAATCAGTGCTCTACTCCAATCGAAAGGCCACATTCTAAGTTCACTGCTGGCAAAGGATTGCTAATCCATACCCACTGCCCACCAGATGGATCTGTGATCCTTACCTTGGTCACATTCCTGGTGAGCCTCCCGATGTGCACTTTGGTGGGTTTAGGGGAAGGGCTCCGCCTTTTTCTCTCCTTTTCATCCCTTTTAGGTGGTTTGGATCTGATTGAGAAATCAAAACAAAACACCAGAAAAAAATCAACTGTCAAGTTAAAATGTATCTGATTTCTTTTTAGTGGGATATTATCTGCGTGTATGATAGTGTGTATAGGGAAGACCTTCCCACCAGGCCCTGTATGTTATTCCTGTCTCAGAAACCCTATTAACACTGGAAGACTCCTTTTTGGTCTACATTTATAATAGCCCCAGCAAATGTATAGCTCCCAGTTTGTAAAGTTACGTTCCCATATAGCTCACAAGTTTGGGGCACTTACTTGGAGCGGGAGCGCCGCCTGTTGTCGTGTCTGCGCCGAGAAGGACTTGGAGAGCCAGAGGAACTGCTGGAGCTGGAGCTGCGGGATGTGCTGGAACTTCCCGAGCGGCTCGATGCTGAGGAGGAGCTAGAGCCACTACTTGAGCCAGTGCTGGTGCTGGAGCCTGAGCTGGAGGTTGAGCTGGAGCGAGACCTGAGGGCAAGATTGGGGTTGGTGGTGTCACAACAACAGGCAGGGTGGTACAGCAGACGCCTGTCTCCTTCCAGCCCATCTTGTGCTCCTCAGAGGAGGAAACTGCTGTCCCTTCCAGCCCCACTGCCTTTCCCAGTGGGGAAAACACCTTCCCACTTCCCTCTCTGGTCCTAGGCTTCATACTGTGCAGGTGACAGGAAAGGGGATGGGCTGCTCTCTACCTACACAGATGCCTTTCCTACTGGGAGGTAAAAGGAGTCTGACAAAAGCCAGAACCACCGACTTAAGCTGGGAAGGTGGCTGCTGGCTGACTCAGGCTGGCTTCAACTACTGAAAAATAAACTCTAGAAAAAACATACCCCAAATGCTATGTCCCCTAATATCTATACAAAAGGAAAAAATCCAAACACATCTTTAATATGTAACTAGAGCAAACCCCAAACCGGTCTGCTATAAAATAAGGTCTCTATTAATAATCTGAGGGCCTGCTAGTCCAGGGTGTGTTTCCTTTGGAAATAATCAAGAAAACTGAGCCCTCTGTAGAAAGGAGGGAGGTGGCTGCTGCAGTGGGGTCCTCTCCAGGCCAGCCAGCCCCACCTGGTGCTGCTGCTACCACTGGAAGCGCTGCGCCTTTTTCGAGTTTTATCCCTGCCGCGATCCTTCTCACTGGACTCCTTGGCAGCCCCTTTATCTTTGGAGCGATCCTTCGACTTCTCATCAGAGCGGTCTTTGCGTTTGGTAGGCGAAGGAGCCCTGGATGGTGACGAAGAGTGTGAGACTGCATGCTCCTGTGACCAAACCCTAAAACAACAGCACAACCCACAAGAGGGATCCAGCAGGGCTACAAAGATCCCAGGTGAGCACAGAGCAAAATGATCTGTGGCTTAGGACACTCACTGTAGAATACAAAACATTTTCAATCTTCCCCTTTCTGAGGGTCCCTAGCAGTGAGCACCCCCATAGTAGCACTAGAAAAATCTTACAGAGGATTACCTAGTGCTGGACTTTTTATTATTTTCTTTGACTCCTAGCAAGCTCTTCTTTTTCACTCCTGATAAATCCATTGTCCCCTTCTGAGGTGTTCAAAGCAGCAATGGCGGCCTCACTTATCTGAACTCTCACTTCTAACTGGATTCTGAGAAACGATCCCTAATCGATTGCAATTTACGCCAAAGAGCAGCCTAATAACAAGATAAAAGGATTTAAAGAGTGAACGAATTGGCAAGGCAACAAATCTACTTTGCAGTAAAAGCCGAGTACATGAGAGGGCAGCAAGGGAACACAGTAAGCAACCAGTGGCCACACAGCCAGGAACCCATAGGGACAGTCACCATCTCCTCATGGAGGGTTCTCTACCCCCACAGGCATAGGTAGAACTGACACCTCAGCATCTTAAAAAAAGAAAAAAATAAAGTGGCAGTGGTACCCATTGTTGTTACTGTATAGGTTATACAATACCAGTTTTCACTCCTAAGTTTGAGGACAAGCCCTCTGTGGTTCTGTCAAAACACTACAGCAACATTCACATGCGGAACAGAGAAAAAGCTAACTCAAGTGTGGCTCTGCAGATAGGATTAGACCTTGTTTTATTGTGGTAATTTCCTTTTACGATACACTGTATAATAGGACTGGAGTTTGCTTTCCATTTCAAAAGCAACTAGTACTAGCATTAAAACATTTAACACTCAAATGCAAATAGATGAAATATCCCATATGAACATTTAAAAAAGCAGAATTATAGCAAATACTGAACTTTGGTTAATGATATGCATATGGATGTGTACGGGAAAGTACACACAAATCTGCAATTCACCTTGATATGCAAGAAAAAGTAAAGATTGATGGGTGGCTATACATGATAAAGCAAATACGGCAGAAACGTGACTTGCAGAATCTAGGCGTGGTTATATGGGTATTAATTGCACAATTCTTTCAGTGTTTAGAAACAAGATGTCAGGAAAAAAGCAGACATTGAAATTGGGTGAGATACTGCATGTCACGTTAAGGGTGTAGCAAAATGCCTGGATTGTAGCATGTGCCCAAATAATGGCAACAAATTACTACTCAAAAACAAACTACTGCCCAGGTGTGGTCACTCACACCTATAATCCCAGCACTTTGGGAGGCAGAGGTGGGAGGACTGCTTGAGGTTACAGTGAGCTATGGTTGTGCCACTGCACTCCAGCCTGGACCCTGTCTCAAAAGAAAAAAACCAAAAATCCAAAAAACTAAAAACAAACAAAAAAACCCAAAAAACAACAATGACAACAACAAAAAAACCCCATAGAAACAAAAAACCCACAAACAACTAATTCATTATATGCTCTATTTTCCAGGGACTGCTGCCTTCAGTATTTCCAGAGAGGCTTTGTACAATCTTCATGAGTCTTAACTACTTCTGTCTCACCTTCTCCAACAGCCTGTAAATAAGGAGGACACAGCACGCGGATCGAGTCCTGGTTTCACACGTGCAGGATACACCTGCCAGGAGTGCTTCAAAATGCTGCTGGAATACACATTCACCCAAAAAAGAAGAGCACCTGGCTTTGGCCAAATAGGAGTGGAAGAAGGTAGAGTATCACCTTTGCTGCTCTTTTCCATGGATGTAAAACCGTTTCAAAATGTTTTACCTTAAAACAGTAAGGTACAAGATACACCCAGCAGGCAGCATCTGACAAGGTTAGTGAATACAATTCAGAGGTTAAGAGTCTGGAGTCAGCATGCCTGGGTTTGATTTGAGGTTTTGCTGTGTAATCTTAGACAAATAATTTATTCTTTTTGAGGTTTCTCACTGGCAATATGGTGGCAATTACAGTTCCCACCTTATAGTTATCAGGGGCATTAATTAATTCACAAAAGAGACATGGAACCCAGTTAAGCCTCAATAAATGTTAGCTAATGTTAGAAGTTGTTTCTCCATATTTGGAGGCTCCTTCCCCATATACATGCTGTTTCCAAAGCCACACAATTTCTGAATGCTCAACAGGGGTTCCTGGATCAAGGGCCCCCTCCCCCACTTAGTATCACCTAGAGCAGCACCGTCCAGTAGAAATAGAGGGCGAGCCACAAGCATAACCTTAAATTTCCTAATAGCCACATCACAAAAGTAGGTGAAATTAGTTTTTAAGATTTGACACGCTATATCCGAAATATCTCTCCAACATATTATCACTATTAAAATGTACTAATAAAGGTTTACTTTTTTTCATAGTAAATACACTCTTTTAAATCTGGCATGTATCATTTTATCATCTCAGTTTCGGTTAGCTATATTTCAAATGCTCAGTAGCTACACGTGGCCAAAAGCTACTTTACTGGACAGTGCAGACCTAGAGTGGAGGTCGCACACGCAGATTCCAGCCACACCTCCTCCCCCGCCCCATGTCCTAAAGATCTGCCCGAATGTACTTTGTGTATCAGGCACCAGTTATTCTTAAGCACTCTAAAAATTAAAACCACAACGTGAACGCCTTGCTGGGTGTGGTCGAGTGCTACAAAGCAAAGGTTGAGGTTCTGTGTTCACACAAGTTCAGGTAACAGCTCAGGACCTTGGTTACCTCCCCCATCCTCCGGAAAGGTGCGCGTCCAACAGAGAGAGAGAGAACAATTAGTTAAATCTCTAGCAGGTGGCGTTTCAGCACAAATCTTCAGAGGACTTTCCCCATTTAAAAGTACATTTCAGGCAAAATTCATGCAAAATAAATACAGAAAATCCTACTCCACGTTTCGTCTCCATCGACTTTAACCTTCCCGTATCCACCCTTCTCGGGTACTCCGTCGAAATGAGCTCGGCCACCGTGCTCGGTCCACGTTGGGTTGTATCCCCAAGGCCTAGCGCCAAGAAAGGCAACAGGGGCCCAGTGAACGTTCGCGGAGTCAATGTTTGAATAACGACTCCGAAGGGGGAGTCAGCCGGCCTTCCGCGGCATCCCACAAAGAAACTGCGCCCGCCAGCACCGGCCCGACGCGCCGACCTCGCCGCTCCCCGTCCCCTTCCAGGGCAGGGCCTGGCGCTGCGGGCCTGGGTCTCCGGCCCGGCGGGAAAGCCCCAAGGGGGGGAATCGCGCTCCCTGAGTCCCGGGGGCCTGGCTGGGCCGCCGCCGCGGAGCGGACGAAGCACGGACGCCCTTCCGTCCGCTGAGGCCCCGACCACTTCCGGGCCGCGGCCCGGACGCCTCCCACTCCGCCCGCCCCGAGCCATGCTCTTTCTTTTGGGATCCCGCGCCGCGCCACCAGGCCGCCGCCGCACCGCGGTGCTGAGGAGCGGGCCGGATTCACGATGCGCCCCGCCGAGCTTGGCGGGGGGACCCTGAAGCTCGGATGCGGTCGGATTCTGGCCCCAACTTACATCTTCCCGCCGCCACCTCCTGCTCTCCTCAGCCGCTGAGGCCGGCGCAGCTCTGGCGTCAGAGCAAAGGAGCGGGAAGGCACCGCCGTCCGGCGCGCAGCGATGACACAGAAAGTCTTAACCAATGGGCGCGAGCGGGGTAGTGTTAAAGGGCCAAAGCAGTGTGTAGGGAGTCGCGTTGGGGCGCTTAGTGTGTCTCTCCCTTGGACAAGTCTTTGGGGCTGCCCCGGGCTGGTTGCGCGCCTACCAGAGTGGACAAAGTGGCAGTTCTAGGGGCTGCGGGACCGCGCCGCGCGTGGTCGGCTCGTCCGCGGCGCGGAGGGGGTTAACGCGGCCGCGGCCCCGTCCCTCTCCGTGCGCGTGCGCACTGGGCCCGCGCGCGGCCGCCTCAGGTGCTGGTTTGCTGGCCCGGCGTCTCCTCGTCCAGGCGGCCGGGGGCCCCAGGAGGGGAAGCGCGCAGGGACCGCGGCCTCGCGCGGCCAGCCGTGGGGGCCTTCGGGGCAGAGGTAGCTCAGAGACGGGCCGGTGCGGGGCGTGGATTCGTGCGGTCAAAACTCGCGGGTGGTGTGCGGGGTGACCGTGTAGACGCGGCCGCGGCGCTGGCGGAACTCGGCGGGTGGGAGCGGCTGGCGGGCGGTGCGGCCGGAGGAACTAAGAGCTCGGGCAGAGCCGACGGTGAGGTGCAAAGAGAGAGGCGTCTCGGAGGAGGCGATGTTGCAGCTGAGACCGAGGGGAAGCGCGCGCCTGGTGGCGGGAACAGCAGGTGCAGAGGCGTCGTCGAGGGTCCTGCGGGAAGCGGAGCGAGGCCGGTGCGCTGGCTCGCGGGCCGGGGCTAGTTCAGCGGTGGGGGCACGTGGAGGAGGTGCGGGGTACGGCGCCGAAGCTTCATCCCAGCGGCCGGTGGAGGGCCCAGACGGGAGACTGTCGAGCTTTCCGGGAAGGACAGTGGAGGGGCTGAGGGTGTGGAGGCCCAGCGTCGCAGCAACTCCCGGGGCTGAGAGGGTGAGCACCTGGCGGGCTTTGTACACCGGTTCACCGCTGTGTCTCCCACGTCCCCCTCTGTGCCTGGCAAGCAGTCGTTGCTCTGTGATCATTTGTGCAAGGAAGGAAGGCGCACTCAGCCCCAAACGTTGTGTGAACAGCTTGATGGCAGCAAGGAAGAGAGAAGGGGACAGATCCGAGCCCACCTTTTGGAGGAGGGAACCAGCGTGACTCGGCGATGTTAGATGTCAATGCGGAGAACAGGAAAGAGTCCAGGGTGCAGCTCAGTGACCCGGGATGGACCGAGGGGATCCCGTCTGCAGTCACTGCTCTCTTCCCTATGTGCTTTTTGCAGCCAGGGTATGGTGACTCCCTTCCCAAGCTCACTGCCTCTGGTCCTGTCCAGGGGTGTCAAGTGTGCTTATAACCCTTCGTCCTAGGCTGAGGGACGTCCACGGAGTTGAGGACAAAGGACAGCTGAGTGGAGGAGTCACCTCCAGAGTCCGCTCCACTGAGCCCCCCCCTCATTCCTGTGGGTGGAGGTTGGCAGGCCCAGTCAGTCTGGTCCAGGAATCCCCGTTGGGCTTAGATTTGATGTGCAAAGCATTTAAAATAAGTTAAAATTTCTGCATTAGTGTCATATCTGCCGTGGCCAAGCATGAAGGGGTAAGTGGAACAGCCCCTCCCTGCTGCAGGGAAGGGCCCTGGGAGGGTTGGCATTGAGGCATGGGGGGCCTTTGGTGGTCAGGGCAGTCAGCAGATGGAGTTGGAGGCAGTGGAGCCCGGTTCTCAGGGCTCTTGAAGGGCCCCAAACCCAGAGCCTGTGCCCAGTGCAGCACTGACACCCTAGGGGGGCGGCCTGGTGACCGCACCGTGAGGAGAGGAGGGTCAGGGATAGAACCAGCTGGGCTGACAGCCCCACTTCCTGCTTTTTAAAAAATGCTCTGAAGTAATTTAATGCGGGCTGCATGTAAGCTTTAACACATTTTATATTAAATCCAAAAGCATGATTTATTCAGACACTTATGAATTTAATCAAATTTGTTTCTACATGTTACTGATTTTTGTTATGAAAAGTGCTATCAGCTGTCAAGCTTTAAAAATTGAGCATCCTGACTTTTGCCATTTTGAGAATCGGCAGAAACACTTTTGGAAGAAACATGAGCGTATAAGATTCTGGAATTGGCGGGGTGCAGTGGCTCACACCTGTAATCCCAACACTTTGGGAAGCTGAGGCAGGAGGATCACTTGTGGCCGGGTGTTTGAGAACAACCTGGGCAATGTATTGAGGTCCTCGTCTCTACAAAAAATTAAATTAGCAGTGGTGCATACCTCTAGTTCCAGCTGCTTGGGAGGCTGTGGCGGGAGGATCACTTGATCCCTGGAGTTCGAGGCTGCAGTGAGCTATGATGATGCCACTGCATCCCAGCCTGGGTGGAGAGAGCCAAACCCTGTCTCTAAAAAGAATTAAAATAAAATTCTGGAGCCTACTAGCTCCACCACCATCCTTCCAGGAGTTCTGGCGCTTCCCCCACCCACCGCCCTAAACCTGCTGGGGCCTGGGAGGCTGAGAGCTATGGAGCTGGGGCCTTTGGGACCTCAGGGGGGGTTTCAGCTTCCTCGATGGGGCATTTGGTAGCTGCTAGAGCCCTGGAGTGCTGTGCCACAGGCACCCGGTGGCTCTGGCCAGCATCCTGAGCTGCCTTCCCAGGACTGCGGGTCACCTGTGGGCGACTTGAGTCTGGTCTGACTTTGAGAGTGTGTTAAGGCAGAATGTTCTCCCTGCCTTCATCCTCTGTGTGCCCAATGGCTTCTGCAGTGCCCGTCCTCGGAGCTGGTGGCCCAGGACACTGCGAGGATCGGTGATAGCCTGGGCTGTGGTGGAGGTCACAGTGGGCCACCGGGAGCTTTGGACAGGCAATGCATCCCCTCATAAACCCTGTCAAGGAAACACTTCTACCCACTGCTAAAACCGGGCTCTAGGCTGAGGGTAGGTGTGGCCTGCCCAGGTGGAAGAGAAGGTTATGACTGGTGACCTTGGGGGAGGCAGTAGAAGAGGAGCTGCTGAGAGGGCAGTCACCAAGGCCTGGTACCTGTCTGAGGAGGGGGTGGGGCTGGGTCCGAAAGGGCCAGCCAGGCAGTGGGTCTGGGGTGAGCTAGGCCAGCTGGGAGAGTCTGGAGTTGCAAGAGGCCTGCTCTAGGTGTGCATCCTCAGGGGTAGCGACCATCAGGGCCTGAGGCTCCTCCTGCAGGCCCCCTCCTGAGCGGTAGACTTGGGAGCCTGTGCTCATTCTCACACGGAAAGCCATGTGTCCATCTCTGCCATGAGGAAGCTAAGGGTCAAGACACCTGAGCTGCTCACCCGGGTGGTCTCTGGCAGGCTGGAGCAGACCAGCTGAGGAGCTGGCTGGGCCTTTGGCTGGGCTGCAGTACTGACCAGTCCTGGCTGCCCTGGTACCATCTGCAGCCAGTTGATGTGGAGCTTCTCCAACCTGGAGGCATCCGATGTTGGCGTCTGTGGGGTGTGGGCTGGGCCCCAGGAGCGGGGCCTGGGCAGCCCCGTGTGTTGAGGAAGGAAGGCAGGGCCCCCGCTCCCCGGGCCCGGCCCCACTGCTTCACCCCATTCCTGCCTTCCCGAAGCCTGGCTAGGAGGACCCATCAGGTGAGAAGGGGACCCCACCCAGCACCGGCCTGCCTCCTGCCTGCCTCCTGGGGGTGCAGGGTGGTGCAGGGTCCTGGGGGCACTGTGGTGAGGCCTTGTGGGGCTCCTTTGGGGAAGGCAGTGGGGCTGCAAGGGCTTGCCAGGGGTCAGGCATGGGGCCTCAAGTTGGAGGGAGGGGCGTGCCTGCTGCAGGGAGGGGTACGCAGCCTGACTCTGACTCCAGTGCTGGGCTGTCTCCTCCATGCTGGAGTGGGGGTCTTTAGCCCCTCTGGGCTCAGGCGGGGCCCAAGCTGCCCTACCCAGGACAGCCCCTCACACCTGTGTGCAGGGCAGGTTGTGGCCTTCAGCACAGGCATCACTGGCCTTCACATAGACCTTCTGTTTGGGAGTGGGAGGGTCCCAGAGGGCCCAGGTGGCTGATGCTGTGAGCATCGTGCTGGCCCCCAGAGGTGACCACTAAGCTATTCAGATGGAGCAGAAGCAACACTGCCCTGGTTTGGGTTCTAGCCCTGGGCTGGCCTAGCGGAACCCGCTCTCTATCACCCCAGGCTTTGGCCCTGCAGGTGTCAGGTCTGACTGCCCTGCAGCCTTGGGATGTTGCCCCCTCTATGTGTTCAGAGAAGTGACAGCTCAGGCTGGACGGGGGTTCTGGGGTGGGCTGAGGGTGCCAGGCCAGCCCTGTGTCCGCCTGGTGTGTGGTCATCCCCAGACAGCTCGCTGCCGCGCTTGGACCTGTCTCTGGCCTTGGCTCACTCCTCCTCGCTGGGCTCCTGCCTCAGTCTTCTCGGCTGCTCTCAGAGACCAGGCTGAGAGTCCCTAGGGCTCAGGCGACCTTGGCTCCCCCTGGAATCGTGGACTAAACATCTGTGACTGGAATTTGCCCAGCAGTAAACGGTCCTGTTGGCTTTCCTTTTCTGAGTCCCTGCAACCAGAGGCCCAGGACGCTCTGGGGGAGGCCCTGGGGTATGGCCACTTCTGCCAGAGGGGTGTCCTGGGTGCAGTGGGGTATCACCAGCTCAGGTGGACATTGTTGGGGTTGGGGGCCACCTCCAGAGGGACACAGATCCTGCCCTCTGTGCCTGTGGTGGGTCTGTAGTCATGTCTTGCCTGGGTTCCCTGTGCTTGGTGTAGCTGCCTACGTTCCAGGCAGAACTGGGCACGTGGAAGCCAGTGACGTCTGGGAGTTGTCTGAAGGTTCTGGGTTAGCCGAGGGTGCCCTTCTGTCGCCCCGCCCCCCACTTCCTGCTGATTCCAGACCAAGAGGTGACCTCGAGGGAGGCCCTCACTGGGGTGGAGAGCAGGCAGGTGGAGCCTGGCTCTCGAAGACCCTGGAGGTGACAAAATCACCTGGAGTGCCTTATCCAGATTTAGAACACAGCTGAGAAATAAACTTTTTTAAACCTCTGTAATCAGGGTTTTCTGGGGCTGGGTTCCCCGACCTGTGGCTGGCGCTACCTGGTGGCCGGCCTGCCCCATGAGGGCAGCGGAGGGGCTCAGCCTTGGCCCGGCCCCATGGCACGTTCTCCCCCAACCCTGGTTCTCGGTGCAGTGACCACTGTCTGAGTGTTTCAGCTGAGCTGTGCCAATGGACTGGGCAGGAATTAGGGGACAAAAAACCCAAGCTCTTCCCGTGGGTCTGGCTCTCAGCCCTGTCAGGTGTCTGCCCTGGGGGAGCGCGAGGCCAGGCCGTGCAGAGCGGCAAAGGCAACACCTTCCCTCGCACATCTCCCTGAGCCGCGGCGGGGGAGCCGAGGCTCCACAGAGGCGTCTCCAGGGAGCCCTGGGCCCACGCAGTCAAGAGGTGCAGTGTGGATGGGGTGGGGTGAAGCAGGCCGGTTCCTGGGCCCCTTCCCCTCCTCCCCCAGGGCTGGGAACTGCCACAGCCCAAACCATCAGGCTTCAGTCCTCGAGGACTGGCTCCAGTACTGAGCAGTGGCCTTGGGGACGCCTGGTGGACCCCTCCTGCTACTCCTGGGTCCCTGCTGACAGGATTGCCCCTTGGGTGCCTTGGGCTCCCCCACAGACACCCCACTCTCCCCCTCCCCCCAGCTCTGCGTGCACCTGTCCCCTGGCCCCCACGCAGTGGCCTTGGCTGTGCCCACGTCATCCCCTCCATAGCTGCAGGTCTCCCTGAGAAGGATTTCTGGTTGTGAAATTTAAACTTCTCTCATAAAGACCTCTGTTGGCAGGGTCCTGCGCCCAGGAGGGGTAGCCAGGCTCCTTGGCACGTCCTGGCCATGCAGGCTGGTCGCAGGTGTGGGTACCTCCCATGGGCTGTGCCTTCAGTCCTGGATGCCTTCCTCACACCCTTTTTTAATGGTATCAAAGGAGCAAAATGACAGATCCCGACATCTCTAACACGTGGGCTTAAAACAAGTCCAAGGATGCTCTGTAGTAGGGCTGTCGGTTGCCCATGTGCCCTGGGCTCTGCCCTCCCAACCCCACAGGCTGTGGCCATGGAGCTGGCAGGTGAGGGACTGGGACAGGCCCGCCTGTTGGCTCTTTTCTCCTGGACAGCGTTTAGGCCACAACCGCCCCTCCCTAAGTTTACTTTTTCCAATGTGGAACTATATGATGATAGTTTGAAGAATTTTAAAGGGAATAAAGAGCTCCTGGAAACTTTGCAGCTTTCATCAACTTTTAGGGACTGGTAAGAGCACAAATTCGAAATTGTCCCAAATGAGTCAAAAGTGATGAAAAGTCCTTTCCAGAATTATGAAATCTAAGGGAATGTGAAGTGCACAGGGATTTGATCGCAAGGTTGCAGAAAACCACGAGAAGTAACAGTGCATGGATGGGGGGCCAGCGCTGGGTAGTCTTCAGGAGAGGGGCACGAGGCCCATGGTGGTCCCAGAGCCCGGGCCTCCCGCCCACCCTGGTGTCTCCCGTGCCAGCCCACACACTCTCCTTGGCTGTAGACTGGGGATCTGGCCAGTGGGTGTTTATCTGACCTGCCTTTCCGTTTGTGTTTTGAGCCTGTTCCTTTGCCTCAGGTCACCGAGGTGTCTCTCTACTGGGAAAAGTGATTCCTGCTTTTGTTTGATGGAATCTTGATACCAAAGCCTCATGCCTGGACCTTGGGTGAATGACAGAGCCCCTGACCCCCACTCATGTGTGACGCAGACTGTGATCGTGTCCCCTCAGCCTTTATTTTCTGGATAGATTCACACGTGTTCAGTGTGGCCTTAGAGACAGCTGCTCAGCCCCTGTAGGTCCCTGACTGTCCTGGGGCCGGTGACTTCTCAGAGGCGCAGCGTTGGGAACAGAGGACTGTGCTTCCCGTCTGGCTCCTTCCCTCCCTGCACCAGAGGCTTCTGGAATATGTTCCTGGGATGGTGCCTGGCCCCCACACCCAAGGAACAGTGCGCCGAGGACGCTTCCTGGGCTGCCCTGGATGCGAAGGCCCCAGCACGTAATCACGGCCAACATCTTCCCTTTGCAGATGGTGACTTGCAGCTTTTCTGTCCTCGGCAGCCTGGGGGCTGTGCTACAGTTCATCCCGGCTGAATTCTCATTTCCTCCCCATGGGAGTTCAGTGTCATGTGTAAACATGGACATGTCACTGGGTCCTGTCTGTATGCACACCCCCAGGTCAGCTGCGGTCCCTTCCTGGGACAGCTGTCACCCAGAGACCCCAGGGCGTGCCCATGCAGACCGGCGGACCCGCTTGTAGTCTGGGGATGTGACTCCAGAGTCTGCCTGCGGAGGTGGGTGTTGGCATGCTGACCCCCCGCGGGAGGCCCTGACGTACTTGGTCCCTTCTGTGCACACCGCCTTGATTTTTTCATGTCCATCATAGAAAACAGTGATTAAAAATAAAGGATAAGATAAACCCAGAGGGAGAGGAGGCAGCCCACGCACTGGCTCATCCTGTCCCGGCACAGCGCCCGTGAGGCCACAGTGGGCCCCTCATCGGCTCTCCTCTGTGGTGGGCGGCTGCAGGTGGGCGAAGCCCAGGAAGACCTGTTCCAGCGAGATCTGGCTCACGGAGTAGTCGTCCACTCCATACTTCTCCTTGGCTTTCTCCAGAATGCCAAACACCTTTGGGAAGCAGAAAAGCCACTGGTAAGAGAGGCCAGGGCCAGGCTCCTCGGTTGGACTGCTCTGGCAATGAGCGGCTGGCAGGGCCCCCAGGTCCCACTGTGCCGTGCCCAGCCCTTCCCCAGAGCCCCAGCAAGAAGTCGGCGTGTGGGGTCCACCGCGCTCCAGAGAGAGGATGACCTGGAGCCACTGTGCCCCTCTGGGCCGGTTTCTTGTTTTATGCCGAATTCCTCCTAACTTCAGTATTTTGGGTATAAAATTCAAAACCTGGCAGGTGTTAGGGTGGGTATTGGAGGAGAAATGGGCAGGGAGAAGGCCTGGCAGCCCCTGGAGAGACCTTGCCCAGCCCCAGCAGTGAGGCTGCAGGGCTTGTGCTCACCTTTGCCCAGCTGAGATCACGACCTGGCAGGTGGTAATGGACCATGCCTTGGTGCTCATCTTCCAGGATGCTGCCTGCATGACAGGGAGACCGAGTTCCTGTGAGGGCTGGGCTGGGGGCCAGGGCAGATGGGACTTGGCACGGGTGAGGCACAGACACCCTCTGCACAGTGGCTAGGAGAGGGCTATGTGGGGGCCCAGGGCCCACCTGGTGGGGGCTGCCAGGGCTGGCACACACCTGAGAAGGTCAGGTCCACGAACGCCTTGAACTCCTGCAGCGCCTCCTGCTGCCCTTCGCTCCGCACCTTGGCCCGCAGGGAGTAGCCACTGCCGAACTTGCTCTTGAGGTGCTGGGGG
>CAUYRT010105182.1:0-28047 GCA_963574885.1 Lepilemur ruficaudatus | reverse complement strand
CAATTAATTTCTTTCTATTTATAGTAGAGACGGGGTCTCGCTCTTGCTCAGGCTGGTCTTGAACTCCTGACCTTGAGCAATCCACCCGCCTCGGCCTCCCAGAGTGCTAGGATTACAGGCGTGAGCCACCGCGCCCGGCCTAAAAAGGGGAACATTTGCACAAAACAATGAGCAATAGACATGTCCCCCTGTCAATATATATCCTACAACAGAGTTTCCCAACCGACCGGGGCTCCCTTATATAAACATTTAGGTTGTTCCTGGCATCCTCTCATTATGAACAGCACTAAGATGAACAACCTTGTCATTTTTGTGTATACTCTTTAATTATATCTACAGGAAAAATGACCAGAAAAGCAAGAGGTTTATGTTTCCAATGATTTTGACCATTGGCAGCACATGGGCCTCCAACATGGTTGAGCCTGTTCAGGAAGCTGTAGATGTGGTTTGCCCATGAGGAGCACTCAGGGAAGGATTCTCCCAACCTCAGCACTATGCACGGGCTTGGGCAAATCCATGGGATGGGGGGTGGGAAGTAATCTCAGGGAAAGGCCCCTGTGCATGTGTCTGAATGTTCCCAAGAGGGGTTATTCCCCTGAGTGCCAAGGGTGATGTCAGGAGCAGAGCTGTGCCTCTCAGGGAAATCAAGGCAATCGGAGCTACCAACTGAATGGCCCCTCCATCATTGCAGGTGGGAGCACATTGCTGTGGTGGTGGGGCTAAGACATGCCACCTGGAGTCAGATGTCCAGGGTCACAGAGAGCTATCTGGGTTTAATATGCTGTCCTTGTGGTGCCATTCAGAGTCTCTCAGCCTCAACTTTCTCTATTTTGGCATCTTCTAGGGGGCTGGTGACCAGTACCAAGTGGGGACCAACCAGCTGCACACAGGTACAACCTGATAGCAGCCCACTTGGGGCTTCTGAGACCACAGTGGGGGAGCGAGTGGGAACCTGCTTGATGCTCGGCAGGTGCAACGTGGAATCTGGAGGCAGCTTGTCATGTGGAGGTTTTCCCCTTTCTCACGCCATGGTCTGTCCCCCGTGATGGCTGGCTGGCTGGCTGTCTTTGTAACTCTCCCTCCTTCCCTGCCTTGCACTCCATGTCTCCCACTCGCTGGATCACACTCCCCATAAAGAACACACCTTTACATTTTTTGACTTAGCTTCTGCTTTTTGGGGAACTCAGGCTAAGACAGCCACTTCTAGGCATGTGACCTCACAAAAATACCTGATTTATCCAAACCTAAATGTTCTCGTCTCCAAAATGGGGGGAATAGGAGGTCTTCCTGTGGTAGATGGAAGAATGGCCCTCCCCTGAGGACAAGACATGTCCATGTCCTCATCCCTGGAACTTGTTAATGTGTTAGGTTCCATGGCAAAGGGAAATGAAAGTTGCAGATGGAATTAAGGTTGTTGATTAGCTGATCTGAAAATAGGAAGATTATTCCAGATAATCTGGGTGGGCCCAATGTAACTAAAGAGTCCTTAAAAGTGGAAGCAGGAGGCAGAAGAGAAACGCGACTACTGAAGAGAGATGGAATGCTGCTTGTTGGAGCTGGAGGACACCAGAAACCAAGGGGCCAGCCTCTGGAAGCTGGAAAGGGCACGGAATGGATTCTTCCCTAGAGCCTCCCAGAAGGAATACAGCCCTGCCAACGTCTCGATTTTAGCCCAGTGGGACCTGCATCAGACTTCTAACATTCAGACCTGTAACGATACATTTGTGTTATTTTAAGCCACTAAGTTTGTGGTAATTTGTTATAGCAGCAAACAGAAAGCGAATATACTTACCTTATGGGCTATCATAACAACTTCATGAGATAATGTATGCAAAGTACTTAGCTCACGGCCTGGCATATAGGAAAGGGGCTGTTGTTGCTGGTACTGCCTGGTGGTCAATAACCCAGAATGCCTATCTGATTTATTAGTGCAGACATCCAGGTCCCACCCTGTGACTCAGAAGTCTGGGAATGGGGAGGAAAAACTGTAGCCATTACAAGTTACACAAGTGACCCTGATGTACAGCCAGGGCCTGGAATCACACTTTTAAGCCCCAAATTATAACCTTGTGGCCACCAGCAACATCCTATCCTTGGTTGATGCTCCATGGCACTCCTATCCTCACCCAATTTCAGGCTGCCGCAGCCACCTGGAAAGCATGCCTGAGCCTGAAATAGAAGCCACAACCCTTGGTCTGAAAACGCTTTTTCCTGCCAATTTGATATTTTTGTCACGGTGAATGCCCCATGTTCTGCATTTAAAGCATGATGACACTTACGCAGGCAGCATTAGCGTACCAGGCCGTGTTCTCCAGGTGGGGTCTCCGGACCAGCAGCATCGGCATCACCTGGAACTTTGCAGAAATGCAAATTCTCCCTCCCATCCCAGACCTGTCTAATCAGAAATTCTGAGGGTGGAGCCCAGCAGTCTGCTTTCTAACAAGGTCTGCAGGTGATCCTGACACGTGGTCAAGTTGAGAACCACTGGGCATTGTTCCAGATGCCAAAGGCAGGTGTCTGGGCACCTCTCATTGGGGCTTAAGTTTAGAATCCTGTCTATTCTTACCCCTCTCTGGGGTCAGTCACACAAGATATAAAGCTTATTAATTAAATCAAGAAGTATTAATTGAGTGCCTACTGTATGCCAGGCACTGTGCCAAAAAGTGGGGTCCAGTGGGAAACAAGCCAGGTTGGGGCCTGGCCTCACAGAGCTCACAGAGAAGAAGCCAGACATTCACAAATCATTACACAGTGGTACCTCACAAGATACGGTTTGCAGAGTTTTTCAAATCGGTGCTTCTCAGTCTTTAATTTGCGTACACATCCCCTGGGATCTTGTTCAAATGCAAGTTCTGACTCCGTAGGTCTGGGGCAGGCCCGAGAGTCTGTCTGCATTTCTAACAAGCTCTCAGCTGGTCTGAGGGCCACACGTGGGAGTAGCAAAGCTTGAAACCTCTTGAGGCGATTTCATATCCTTTATCCCACTCTAGCCTACGACTTCTCGGATAGGAAAAAGTGGCAGGAATTATTATCCTCATTTCAGGTGTGAAAACCGAGGTCCTGAGACTTTGAGCGTCACATCAAGGCTGGGCCTAGAACCTGGGAGCTCCTTGTTCACTGGTTGCCTTGTCAAGAGGCACAGGTGGCCCAAAGACAGAGGCGGCTCCCTGATTAGCTTCTGCGTGCGAGTTTTATCACAGAACCACAGAGCTCTCCCCACTCCAGCCCTGAGGTGGGGGAGACAGGGGTTGGGTTCTCCCTCCGGTCTAGGACTTTGATAAGAAAATAGATGAGAATTTGTGATGCCTCCCAGTCAAAATGAGCTCTTGGCTCCGGGGCTGAATGATAAGGAAGTCATACTCCCCACCTCCCTGAAGGGGAAAAATAACACTAGATGGTTGCAGCCCCTCTCCTTCCTCTTCTTTTAAAAATAAAGGCCTCCCAGTCTCCTCCAGCAAAAGGGAAATGGGAAGCAGGCTTCTCTTGGCCTGTTTCCATCATGGGCAGCTGGAATCTATTGGACACATTCAGTCACTCTCCCCTGAGATAGGCTGGCCGGGTAAACACTTCCATTTCCTTCAAAGATGCTATTTTCCCTCCTGGGCCTCCCACCTCAGGGCTGAGGGCTGCCCCCTCTTACATCTCGGCTACATTTCTCGCTGCACTGAGCTCTCTCAAGGTTTGTGAAGGCGATCTGTATGATGCTAAGAAATTTAAAGCATTCTTCCTTTTGGAGGTTCCACCCACATCATATCAAACATATTAAAAAGCTTCCACATCTCGTATATTAAATATTTAGCCAATGTGAGCAAGTTTTGTTAGTATGTTGACTATAAAAAAAAATATGATATGACTTGTATAATGCTGCTTCTGAAATCATTCACCTACAAGAAATATATTCAATCTACAAGTGGCTATGTTTTGTAAAGGAAAGCAAGCCTCATTGTTTTTAAGCATAATTAAGTCTTATGAATTCCCAATTTCTTCATGAAATTAGCACATAATTTTGGTAGGCATTTAATCAAACCTTCTTTAATTCCAATGTTGCAGTTTTCTTTTCCTACTTTGGACTTCCCTACAATTTTTTAGAGGGATTTTCAACATTTTTGTATGCCCTTGATGGTAACAGCTAACATGGTTTCCAACCTCCAATCCCTGGCCCTAGGAAACCACTTCCCAGCTCAGAGAGTCTTCAGGGCATTTTACTGCTTTCCTGCATTTCTTACCTCCGGGGATCTGGTTTCAGCCAAGAATCTGGTTGCCATGGTGACAGAGAAAACCAGGCAGAATCGTCAGGTCCCGGGCTTTGTTCAGACGGACTAAATTTTAATTACAGAAAGTATGGTGAGCAGCTGGCAAGGGAGAGGAATTATGCAGTGTGGTCTGGATTGAAAACGGCCATCACAAGAGAGGGCATGGCAGGGAGGTGGCAGGGTAAGTGGCCTGGGCAGCTACTCAAAGGTTGTACACAGGGGTTAGTCCTGCGGGCCTGGGGGTTAGATGGCCTTACAGCCCTGGCTCTTCTGCTCCTCATCGTGTGACTCTGGGCAAATAATTTCATGTCTCCATGCCTTAGTTTCATTCATATAACAGGATAATAAAAATGCCTGCCTCCTACAGCTATTCTAAGGATTAAAGGAGCTACTGCCTATAGAGTGTTTAGCATAGTACTTGGTACATATTAGATGATCAAATATTATTATATTCATATGTATGTATGTATTTATGTCTATTGTATTCTATCAAAATGATAGCTTAGATTTTATTGTCGAAAGCAAACTTCACAGGTCCAAAGAGGGCATCACAGTCACTCTCAATGTCTCTGCCCTCATATAGTATGATGTGACTCCTGTACTAAGGGACAGGAAAATCCTTGTTTTCTGATAGCTCCAGTGCATGTTAGGACCCTCAAACACCCACAGTTCTTATCTGCTCACATATAAAGCCAAGAGCCCACACTGGTAGAGGGAGCGTTTTCTAAGAGAAAATTTAAAGGATGAAAATAACAGCCTGCATTTGTAAGCTACCCAAGCAACGTCAAGCCAGGTGAACAGGCTGTAGCAAAGGTGGTGAGGCAGCGATTCAAACAATGTATGGGGTTAGTGATTCTCAGACTAGGATGTTAACTGGAACCCTCCCCCCACATACACACACACCTGCCCCCAAGAGAACCCTCCGCAGGGATGTTGAAAGCTAGCTGGGCAAGGGGAGGGGGGGAAGAAGAATTCAAGGGAGGTTTTACAGGCCAGGCCTGGAGGTGACCAGCATTACTTCTGTCCCCACTCCATCAGCCAGACTCAGTCACACGCCATCTCTTAGTGTAAGGTACTGAGAAATGGGCTGACTGCACAGCCGGACCCCTGGAAAACCAGCCAGCCACTGTCACGTAGGTGATTTTAACACGCAGCTAAGTTCAAAAACTGCTCTCCTGGGGCAAAAGGGAAAAAAAAAAGTTGAAGTTTCAAAAACTGAAGAAAGAGACAGAAGGAAGCTAACAAAATACCATCTTGCAGTGGAAGAGAGGTTTACGGTTTACAGAGCAC
Source organism: Lepilemur ruficaudatus (assembly GCA_963574885.1). Lineage (NCBI taxonomy): Eukaryota > Metazoa > Chordata > Mammalia > Primates > Lepilemuridae > Lepilemur > Lepilemur ruficaudatus. The sequence continues at coordinate 22,504 of CAUYRT010105182.1, read as the reverse complement.
GATCACATACACCCACTTCAATGTTCCAGATAAAGTACTGCAGGTTCCAACTTACCCTTCAAAGTCCTGCCACAGCACCTCGTCCAGAACTCCCTTTCCTCGCCCAGCCCAGCCTAGTCTTTTGTGTGCCTGCCCGTCTCCTCCATTAGACTGTAGGCGAGGGCTTCGGTTACTCATCCTTGAATCCTAAGTGCCTGGCATCGTGCTTGGCACGGATTAAGTAATAAGTGTTGGTTGAATTCAGTTGACTAGAACATTAATTGAAAAGAAGAAAATAAGGGACAGAGAAATCAAAACCCCAGTGGCTAAGAGTGCAGATTTTGCCTCTTATTAGCTGGGTGACTTTGGACAGTTTCCTTGTTTGTAAATAGGGTTCATGATCGCATCACCCTCAAATACTTGTGGTGAGGCTTAAATGAGCTAAGGTATCCAAATGTGCTTAGAAGAATATCTGACTCATAGTAAGTCCCAGGTAGGTATTGTTGCTATTTTTTGTTAGTAAGACAATAAGAAATCCCACCACCGAAAGGATGTGCGGGCAGGAAAAAGCAGTCACAAAAAAGGGCTGTGTGCCCACAGAATGGGGAGTCTGATGGAGACGGGTACACTTTCCCACACACCATGGCCAAGACACTTCAAAGCAAGTAAACATCAGAGGGTGACATTTGACTTTTTGCAGAGCAAATGGAACATCACCATGCTAGCTCTGTACAGGTGGGGCCAGGAAATGGGTCAGCCAGAGCAAACAGTTGCCACAGGTGACAAGGACTCCCACGGTGCCAAGTCGAGGCTGAGCTTTGAAGGAGTAATAAGACATGTGTGTTGGGGGGTGGGGGGCTGTGAGTTGCAGGGGGGATGGGGGTGGAGAGAGAGAAGAAACTTCTTGAGGTATCTGAGATCCACCTGATAATATCTGACACTGTCTTCAGGCAATAGGTGATTGTTTTACTGCTTAAAAATTTACGTAATTCAAAAGATAAACTGTTGCAGCTGCCTGACAAAATTTCAAAGATTTGAAAGAGACAAAGATATATTAGAAAAAACTCCTAAAGCCCTACATGATAAGACTATGAGGGAAATAATGCAATGAATTTCAGCTTAGTCATTCAAGGTTTATGATTATTTCTCATGAAAATAAAACACAGACCACTTTATATGACATCAAGATCAAGTGTCTAATCTGTAGATAACCTGGATCCTGCTGGCTCTTTCTCTACTGATTAGCACCTCTCAGAAGTTGGCCAAGGGATAGAAAAGCAGGATGAGATGCCAATGATTCAAATCTGAGAAAAGTGGAGAAAATCATTTTAGCCTGCCCTGCAGAAGAACCTGGGTATGGACGGGCTATGGCCCAGGAGAACCCAAGGGTCCCTTCTATTGTTAAGATCCTAGGGTTCAAATCCTGCCCTCTACATGAAGATGGCCCTGCGGTCCCACTGTCAGGAAAACAGGCACCAGGTGCTTGCTTAGCTTCCTCTGAGACTAATCTGATCCTTTGTGAGGTACGTGATCAGTGGGGAGAACAGTCTGTGACTGAAGAATGTTCCACCCCTTCTCTGCTGTCTTCTGGGCTCTGCCTACAATTCTGTGGTCAGGTAATCAGCCCTCGTCAATGGCTTCGACTACCATTGCAATGAAAAGTCCTGAGAGTGTCTTCTAGTATTTACCTCTTACGATTGAAAGTCACTTTAGAAATCTAGGGATCTGAGGGGACTGAGGTAGCGGGTGGCAAGGTGAGTACTTGAGATTGGACAACTGGGAGAGGAATGAAAGTGAGGCCAGAGTTGCCCAAGTCCAACCTCACGCCTCTCCTCTGCTTAAACTGCTTCTGCAGTTCTCCACTGCCCTGAGAATGACGTCTGCTCTGTTCGCCCAAGCCTTCAACCCCTGTGAATTGCATTTCATCCTCTGCCACTTCCATCGCTGCTCCGAAGCTGCGCTGGTCTTCTTGCAGTCCCTTGGACCCTCCGTACTGTTCTCCACCTTTGTGTGTGTCGCAGCCTCTGCCTAGGAGACGTTTCTGCTGCTTCTCCCGGAACTGCCTCTTCGTGGGCTTACTCTCTTTCTTTTGAGAGGAGGGAACATTTTCACCATCAGAAGGGATCTTGCTGCCTTGGTAGCCATCATACCCTGACACCTGACACATCCACTGTACATAGTCACCATTCAAGAGGTTGTTGAATGAATAAACTCTTTCACAGTTTGGTGGGGCAAGCCCCACAGCTTGGTTCCCGGTAGGATCAGGCTTAGTGAGTGGGCTGAGTTTCCATTAAAGTCTCCCTATTGAGTTCCAATTTTGGCAAAACTATCTTTGTGGGCACAAATGAGAAAACTTGCCACTCTTGATTTAATTTCCCAGCTGTGGAGCACGTGGGCTGGGCCCACAGAAGAGCCTCATCCTGCTTTCACTTTTCATTTCCTCCAGCCCTGGGGACAGTGGGGTGCCACCTCGCTAGAAACCCTAAGAGAGAGGGCTCGTAGAGATGGGAAGGTGGTTTTAAATTTTGGTGTTAGAGGGGATTAAATATCGTTGAGTAAAGCCTCCATTGTTAAATTGCACTGGGAGTTCTAAAGTTAGATTCTAAGAATTGAGAATGAAACGAGAGGAGGCAACTGAACTTCTCACTTAAAAAACAGTTTTTCTCTTCTGGGTCCCAGAAGCACTTTCCATCATGTGAATCCTGGAAACATAAAAAGCATCTGCCATTGCAGGGTAGAAAATGCAAGAAACCCTTAGGTAAGATGTGTAACACTCAGGCAGGAAGAAGCCTCATGAAATGAGAATCTGCAAAGGGTACTGCTCTCCTGGACTGGGCCAGTCTGAGCACCAGAGTTTTTATAATGTTTTAAATATATATATATATGAATATACAGAAGTAAGAATACACAAGAGGATTCAGTAGTGCTTATTTCGGAGAAGCAGGGAGTAGAAGTAGTTTTTGGTATTTTTCTTAGGTGCATTTTCTGAAGTTTCTAAGATGAACATGATTTACTTTTGGAATAAAAATTTAAAAAGCAACAAAAATAATTTTTTAAAAAAGCCAGTCGTGGTGGCTCATGTCCGTAATCCCAGCACGTTGGGAGGCTGAGGTGAGAGGATTGCTTGAAGCAAGACCAGCCTGGGCAGCATGATGAGAACTCGTCTCTAAAAAAATAATAATAAAAAAAAAATTAGCCAGATGTGCACCTGTAGTCCCAGCTAGTCAGTAGGCTGAGGCAGGAGGATTGCTTGAGTCCAGGAGTTTGGGGCTGCAGTGAGCTATGATCACACCACTGTACTTCAGCTTGGGCAACAAAGCAAGACCCTGCCTCAAATAATAATAATAAAAATCACATGCTCTGGTTAAAGAAAAAAATTGCAAAATATGGTAGAGTTACAAAGGAGGAAAATTGCTCAGATCAACTACTATTACAATTTTGGGTTTTAAAAAATTCAGGCTTTTTAAAAAAAGATGTTTTATTTACTTAGCACAGTTATAATCATACTACATATAATATTATTACATGCATTTTAAACTTATTTCATTATAAGCATTTTCCATGTTACTAGTCTTTACAACATTATTTTAACTTACAAATAATATTCTATCTGTTGATATAGTTTGATTTGTGTGCTCCATAGGGAGAGAACATATATGTTCTTCCAATGTTTCGTGGTCACAAGCTGCCCTTCGCATTCCATGCAATAGAGTTTAGAATTTATCCAGAATGCAAAGGAAAGTCACTGACAGATTTTAAGCATCCAAGTGATATAATCAAGTTTTTGTTTCTTGCGGCCAAATAAAAAATAAATCGGCTGTGGTGAGGCTGAAAGTAGGGAGAACAAAGATGCTGGGGCTGAAGTTGAAACCTCCCTCCTCTCCCAGAAATCTATACCTACAGCTCTAATTCTTGCCTTTACTTTACATGGGATTATAAAATTTTTGAGCACTACGGATTTGACTTCCCCATTTTTCAGAAGATCAAATAAAGCTCAGAGAGTTTAAGTGACTTCTCTGAAGTCACATAAGGATTTAGTGGAAAGCTGTGCCTAGAACATAAGGCTTCTGATTGTAGACCCACGTCCTGCACTACAGCAGAACTGCATCATCATCATAAAATAATATTAATCAAATGCCCCTTGTACATTCTGCACTGTTTTAAGTTGAAGAGGGATTTATAATTACATACAAAAGACAGGGATCCCTGATGATTGTGGTAGTGGTGATGGTGGTGATGGAGGTGGTTGCTGGTCATGGTGATGGTGGTGATGGTGGTGGTGATGGTGGTGGTTGGTGATGATGGCGGTGGATGGTGGTGGTTGCTGGTGGTGGTGATGGTGGTGACAGAGGTGGTAGTTGGTGGTGGTGGTGATGGTGGTGGTGGCGGTGGTGATGGCAGTGGTGGTGATGGTGGTGATTCTTTTACAAAGGAAAAAGTACTCCCACAACTATCATCTAATCTGATCTTCAAAATAACTCAAATAATAGTGGCCATGATTTATTGCCAACTAGACATCATATGAGATGTTTTATATACATTGTTTCATTTATTTTATCATGTTCCATGATATTAGTGTCATTATTCGTCCCACTTTACAGACAAGGAAACTGTGGCTCAGAGAGGTGAAATGACTCATCCAAATAAACAAGGCAGCTGTAATTAGAACCTGGTTTACCTGTATGAGTTTTACTGACTTGATTTTTCCGGGATTAACCATTCAGCCAATCCTTTCTCTGATGAGTAATTTCATCAAACTGTTGAGGGGCATGGCAGGCTGGCCAGGCCGAGAGCATGGGAAGGGGCTGGCCACTCCTTCCAGAGGCACCTCTCCTGAAGCACAGACAAGTCAAAGAAGTAAAGCTCCACACAGCAGTATTCTTCATGTAAACAGAGGCTGTGGCCACAGGTCACCCAACCGGCACCAGGTTGCTTTGCCTGAGCCACATATGTGGACCTTATCATTAGGAATGCCATCTCCAGACTCAAAGAGTACAAGATGTGACAGGCACATGAGCTTCTAGAGGACAGAGCTGTTTTTCAACTTTGAAATCTTCCAAAAAGCAATCACTCCTCACAGGCTTTTATCAGCCTAAATCTAAACACTTGTTGCTACAGGCAACAGAGTTTGCAGGCGAATAAACTGCCCAGAATAAACGTGCTTCTGGAAATGTGATAGCAAACATTTATTATTGGGTTATTTGAACGTGAACCTATTTGAAACAGCTGTACCTGGTTCAGGTACATAAATATAGCCCACAATTAATTAACCATCCATGATTGATTCACTGGGGAAAATGCAGAGCTGCAAGAGAATCAATGTCACATTTGTTTTTATTTCCTGCCATAAACAAACCATAAGTTTAATAGTCTGACACTAGTGTGCCAGAGATATTTATCCTCCTATAATGAATGAGGCGGAAAGAATGATGATTGCCAAAAGCACTGACGAATAAGCAGAAGTAATTTCTTCTTTAAAAAAAACAAAACAAAATCTTATCCTTATTTAATGAAACCAAGGACCAAGGACCCCCTAAAGCCCTTGTCCATGTTTTGATTTGATCGTTATTACTAATGGGGCTCTCTCAACATCACTAGCTTTGCCTGCCGTGTGGCAGTGGGTTCTCCGTTCCCCATTCTATGCGCTCCCAGGTACCAGCCTGGCCCACCTTCCCCTCCTTCAGGCCTTGACGCAGATACTACCTTTTCCTCAGCGCCCTCCCCAGTTCTCTGGCTAAAACCACACTCCCCTCAACACCACTTAAGCGTCTTTCCTGCTTTCCTCATCATCTAGTACTATTTCAATACTCCATATCTTACTTATTTCTTTTGTGGTTCTTGTCTTCGCCACTAAAATGTCAGCTTCATGACAGCAAGGATCTTTGTTCATTTGTTTTCTCCTGTTTTCCCAAATGAGCACAGCGCCTGGCCCATAGCAGCTTTTCAACACATATTTGTCAAACAGCAGATAAATGAATGAATGAATGAATTCCATTTCTTCAATAAGTTATTGAGAATCTACTAAGAGGTGTGACTAAGGAATGATGGAGGAAAAAAATAGCATTTATTGAGCTTCTAAATATCAGTTATTCAGCCTCTATTATCTACAAGACACTGGCTACGTGCTTTTCATGCCTAAGATAGAAAACTGAAAATGTTATTTTAAAAGGTGGCTGTAAGTGATAACTCTTGCTCTAGGGCAGCAGTCCTCAACCTTTTTAGCACCAGGAACCGGTTTCATGGAAGACAATTTTTCCACAGAGCAGGGGCGGTGGTGGGGTCCGGGGATTGGGGACCACAGCTTTAGGGAATGTGGACAGAATTCATCCCAGAATTAAAACTGCTCTACTGCAGGAAAACATTTAGTAGCACTGGGCTATACAAAAGTGAGGGGAAGATGAGCTGAGGTGGTTTTTCATAAATAAAGTAAATCTTGACTATGGTTTCCTTGGGCAACATTTTGGTTGTTTTTGTGAAGGGTTTTGTCAGTCTGTCCCTGACAGATGTAAGATACAGATGTTCTGGTTTGAGCTGGACTGGGGAGGAGTTCTAGGCTTGAGAGTGAAACTAGATTTGAGAGGGAACTTGGTTCTGGGGGAAGAGATCCCAGAATCATGGTGGCCAACTGGTGCCCAAGGAGAGAGACTGCCAATGAGGGGATCCTTCTAATGCGGGGTGACAGACAGACCTACAGAGATGTTTAAGATCTAATTTTAAGTTGCCCCAGCAACATGCCCAATCCCTCAGCAAATTTGTTACACAAGGCTATTTAGTGAGCACTGACTATTTAGCTCTGGAAATATTAAAATATTAAAATATTTCATGCTGGTTGGCAAGTAGCCTCTGCCCTGAGCCCTTCTCCCCTACCTTTATCCCTGGCCCACCCAGGACCCCTTAATCTCCCCATGATCCAGAAGCTAAAGGGTTATGCCTGATGCAGTTGGGAGCCTTTAGGATTTATTGGCCATTCCCTGGGCTATCACAGTTGTTACATATTCTGACTCTCGCCCCTGCCTCAACACACACCAGCTTGGTTTGGAAGGTGAGGTGGGAATAAAGCGGAAGGCTGTATCCACAACTGGGTTGAAACAGAGCAGAAAAAGGGTAATAGTTTGAAAAAGAGGAGGCGCAGCTATAGGTAGAGAAGGGAAGGTGCCATGGGATGGGAGGTGGGGGTAAGTGACCAGCAACCCCCAGGGCATGCAAGCACTTGCCAACCATCTTCAGAGCTGGCCAGAGGGCACTAGTCTCCTGCACCCATTCAGAGCAAGGATTCAGGATATTAAAATTGAGTGTTAAAAGATAATGAGCTAGGCTGGGTGCGGTGGCTCACGCCTGTAATCCTAGCACTCTGGGAGGCTGAGACGGGCGGATCGTTTGAGCTCAGGAGTTCGAGACCAGCCTGAGCAAGAGCGAAACCCTGTATCTACTAAAAAAATAGAAAGAAATTAGCTGGACAACTAAAAATATATAGAAAAAATTAGCCGGGCTCAGTGGTGCATGCCTGTAGTCCCAGGCATTCAGGAGGCTGACGCAGGAGGATCACTTGAGCCCAGGAGTTCGAGGTTGCTGTGAGCTAGGCTGATGCCACGGCACTCTAGCCAGGGCAAAAAAAAAAAAAAAGAAAATGAGCTCACAAAAGACTGGGAAACTTGGGGAGACGGAGATCACATATCAGACAGAAAGAAATAAAATGGGGCCCTTCCCAACAAGGAGACGCTGGTTCTGATGGATTCATTATATTAAAGAATAGTTTGTGGCAGCGAAGAACAGGCTGAAAGAAAACAGTCTAATTCCCTTTGTATTTAATCAGCTGCTCAGCTGCGCAGGGGGCAGGCGCGCTGTGGCCGGCTCCGCCATGCCAGCTTCAAATCTGCCACATTCCACAGGCGTGAGCGTCCCGGGCAATGAACACAAGGCGCCCGCTGTGTTTATTAGACTCCCTGCTGGGCTCCAGCACTCTATTTTCTCTCAATATCAGGAAAATTAATGGGAAACTGTGAGGCAGAAATAAAAGCAATCATTTTCAAGAGGCCCAAGCCAGCCCTTTTGGGGGTGGGGCGGGGATGCTGTTCTGTCTTCATCACCCACGTTTTCCTAGGCCTCTTTGTCCTGGTTCTCGCTTCTCCCTTTGTCCTTCATGTTGGAGGTTTTCACCTTACATTTGCATCTTTACCTTATTGATAAGGTTCACATCGGCACTCACGACAACATGGTCAGCCCCAGGCCAGGCACCCAGGCGAGACTCTGCCCCGGGCTTGCTGAAGGCGGACAAATGGCTCCGGTCCCACTGCAGAAAAGCCAGCGTGTGACCAGGAAGCAAGAGAACGAAAGTGGCAGCTCCCCATGCTGACAAGGACTCAAGGCGGAGAGCTATCAGAACGCCTGTGAGGAAAGAGTGGGTGGTCCCTTCATCCGCCTTGCCCGGCAGGACGGTGAACACACTGGAGAAAACATCTCATCTGAGACTAAGGAGGTGTGTCTGCCATGCCATCAATATTTATTCAAGATATTTCAGAGCAAAATGTCTTCTCTGCTGCTTCTCTCACCTTCTTGTCTATAACTCTCCCCATGCTCCACTCTGACCACACTGACTTCCTTTCTGTCCCAGGGATCTGCCAAGCATGTTCCTACCTCAGAGCTCTGTATCTTCTGTTCTCTCTGTCTGGAACACTCTAGATGTCCCTGTGGCACCCACCCTGCTCAAATGTCACCTTCTCGGAGATTTTTCATGACTAATAAATAGCATATACCTCCCATCACTCTTTCCACCCTTACCCAGCCTTATTTTTCCTTCTAGCACTTTCCTCACCAGACATATCTGATGTTTATTTATTTTCTGTCTCTCCCATTAGTATGCACGGTCTAGCTAGCAGGCACACGTCTGTTCTGTTTGCTGCAGAACCTCAGTACCCAGAAAAGAACTTGGCACAAAGCAGATGCTCAGTAAATACTATTGAATGAGTGATTGAATGAATGACTGAATGGTCCCTCCACTCTTTCACCACGAGATATTGTTGTATTATTAATTTCTCCCCCAGAAACCTTAAGAAATTCTTATTATAGATCACTGAAAGTCAGTCTGAGCTTCTGAGAAGCCAAAACTAACTGATGTAGCCTCACTAATTTGTTATAATTCCAGCTATGGGAGCCTTTTAGTTGACCTTGTTAACTTCATTCCAGGTAAAAGTATAGTTTACATTAACCTTTCCCGCCCCCTACACCCAGGGCGTAGATGTGCCCTGGCTGGGAGTCGCTGCTCTGGTAATACCCTCTTTCCACTAAAGGAGCGCCACCCCCATGCACTTTGGGCACACAGCTGTCGATAACCCCACCAAGATGCCCAGGTTCCGCACAAGTGCTGGACTCAAGAATATCCCCATTTGATTGCTCAACATCAAACAAATATTTTCCATGCACCTACCAGATGTTGGTAACGCAGCAGTGAACAGCAGAGCTGTGGAGCTTATGTTGTAGAAATTAGACAACTAAATGCTTGTTAACTTGAATTAAATCTGACCTAGAAACCTAGAATCTTCAAAGACATGAATATATGTGAAAATTTTTCATTTTCAAAGTTCTGCAAATGGATAGAGGTGATGGTTGCACAACACTGTGAATGTACTTAATGCTACTAAATTATACACTTGAAATGGTTGAAATGGTAAATTTTATGTTATGTATATTTCACCATACAGAACTTTTTTCATTCTCTTTCCAGGGATATGCGTTAAAATTGTGTTTTGTGGTTTATTAACCTGCACCTCTTTCACTGAAATTTCTTTGGTTAGGTAGAAAAAGAATTTACACAAAGGGTAGCTGACAGAATTATCAGGAAGATTAAAGAAGCAGGCTTAGGGCATGTTTTGAGAAATAACATTCACAGCCATGCTGCGGAACTGCTCTATCCCACGGCGACCAGGCACTGGATGCTACGGTTTGCAATGTTGCTACTTACACCAGGATCTTACTTTCCTATACTTGGTAGCACTCCTGCACCAAGAACTCGACCTTTCAGCCACTGCCACTGCAAAAAATTCCTTCCACCATCTTCAGCAGAAAATAGATTCTGGATGGTGCTGGCATTCCTACTGTCCACTTTCAAAGTGAAGTCTCACATGGGCATCTCTGATTGGTGGAGCCCAGATCACATGCCTGGCCTTTAGCTGCAAGAGAGCCTGGGAAAATGTTTTCAGATTCTGGGGAGCCAGGGCTTGTGAGGCAGGACTCTCTCCAAACACAGGAAGGGTTCTCAGTGGGTGGTGTGCAAACAGGAAATGTAACAAATATCCCCTACAGATATGCTCATGTGTTCTTTTGTTTTTCCCTCCTAACCACATTTTCGCTTCTCTAAATCTTCACTTATACATTGATCCTTCAGACCCCTATGTAGCAGATGCTAGAATAGTTTGAGGTCTCCCCCAAGTTCACTGTGTACAGATGCACAGTGGGGTGTCAGGTTCACTGTAGGCTGGAAAAGAATCAGAATATAGAGCAGCTTCTCCACAAACCAAACTCTCTTGACTGAGGTACAGAAGGAAAAGTTGCTTCCCCAAGGTCACACAGCTAGTAACCAGTGGAGCCAGGAATGACACCCTGGCTGCGTGCTGTTGTACTGAGAACAAGAACAACACTACAGCACAGCTGGACAATGGCAAGGATTACGTGTAATTCCCAGACAGTTAGCTGTAACTATTTGCTCTACTATTCAGAGAGCACCTTGAAATCCATTCTAATTTAATCATTTTGCTAAAGACATAAATCAATGGAAAATGTATACTCTTTGATCAGTAAAGAACTTGTTGCAACATACATTATGTTGATCATGATAGGCTGGTAGAGACTGATTTAAGGACACTCAGGAAGGATGGTTACTTCTGACCAGCCACACTGTTCAATTCCGGGCAGGTTCGGGGGCACTTCTGGAGTGCATCTGATTGCCTAATAAAAAGCTATTATTTATATAGGGCTTTTGTGCACTGGACCGTGATCTGAGCTCTCTAAACATATTAACTCCCCCATCTGCTTCAAGGGCCCTTTTCCCAGCACAGATCCCAGCCTAAACCTATACCCCTGAGAATGTCCCCAAGAGATTCCCGAGGGTTCAGGCAAGAAAGTTGTGTTTATCCCAGTTTCTGGAAGAGCTTGTCAGCCCCACCCTGCCCTGCTTCATAGAAATCGGTTCCAACGGGCACAGTCTCAAGGAGTTCTTGGTGAGCTGAGGTGGCCCCCAAGAAGGAGAGAGTGTCCTTACCCCACCCTGAAGCAACGTGCCCTCTCCCTTCCTCATCCAGGATGGCACTCTGATTCATTTGAAGCTAGGATGCTGCTGAACAGCAATCTACATACTGCTTCATCCTCTGACGTGAATCAAAGAACACAAAATCCTGGGGACAAAGCTGACAGGCCTACTTTATTCTCACTTGACAGCTTTTATGTCTGTGTCAACCTGTCTTTCTCTATTTAGGAATCATCATGGCTCCAGCGTTCCTTCTAAATAACACAGTAAACACCCATCTGTGATTCAAGCCAGGTACTTGCTGCTTACGCAAACCGCACCTCACTCAGGTTCTCCTGTGGTCCCTGAGTCATCATCCGCACACAAGCCCAATGCCAGCTCCTCCTAACAAGGCCTCCCCTCCCCTGGCTGCTCGCCAGGGCTGCTCTTAGCCGAGGTTAATCATCCCCCTCCTCCCCCACCCCGTCCTCCGCTTTCTCGCCCACTCAGGCAGGCTAGAATTGAGATGGAGAGTTCAAGAGCTGTGAAAAATGAGCAAAGCTTGGAAAACAAGAACAACTGCAAACTAGAAGCCCTTCACACCCGTTTTAGGGCAGCCCCTGTTACAAGAGCAATAACGAAATAGCAATTTCTGCTATTTAAAAGCAAATGGCCCTTTTATCTGGAGTGGCTGTGTAATGAAAAGCACACTTGGCCACGGAGGGGGCGCGGGCTCCAGCTAGCAGCGCTCGCCTTCGTGCGGCGGAGAAAAGGCTGTCTCGCTGAGCCGCTGCTCACACGGCAGCTGGAGGCAGAGTGATGGAGCAGAAAATCGCCTGGTGAATGCAACGTTTCATTTTATGCTTTTGTGTCTTGTGAATGTTCTCTTCCAGGGAACCTGTGCTGGGCTCAGTCTCAGGACTGAGCCTGAGACTCTTCCAGGGAACCTGTGCTGGGCTCAGTCTCAGGAGGCGAGAAGGAAGCTGGCCAGAGCATCAGCTATTGCCTGACCGGGCGACAAGTAAAGAGGGGCATCGGGAGACAGTGACAGCAGCCTGCAATCGCCGGAACAGCTTCCAGGGATAAGGTCAGAGGTGTGCTGTCACCAGAAAAAACACCTTTATCAACGTAACGGCCAACCCCTGAGGCCCCGGCAAACTCCCGTAGATGGGCCCCATTTAGTTGTTCCCATGTTGCCCCCCACACCAGATGCTAGGAGCAAAGAAAGGTTGTATTACAAAATTTATTTGAAAGAAAAACCTCCGAAGCATTTTCTTAACCTTGCAACTATTTCAAGAATGTCTGTGCTGTCAGGACTGTGAAGAACGGCTGCTTCAGCATCCATCAGCATCATTAAAAAAAGAAATCCATCTCTGATGTGGGGAATGGGAAAAGCAGAATGTATTAAGGAAATGCAGGGCTTTTCTTTCTGTAATAAACAATGCTGGAGCGCACGTGTGCATCTCATGTTACATGAGAACATGCTCTGGCATGCCCCTTCTGCCCCCATCCGCCTTCTCTGCTTGCTTCAAGGAGGCCATCAAGACGGGAATGCTCTTTTATTTGAGCAGAGATGTGTCAAAATTGATGTTAAAAAGAAACATTGCTGGTGAGAAAGTGACGTGAACATTATCTTAAAGCCAGCTAATTACTCACAAAGTTATTTTCAAGTATCAGCTATCAACAGAGTTGAGCAGAAAATCAAGTGCAATGTTGAGGACCTTAGCATGTTTGTGCCGTATCCCCAAACCCAGCACCGCTCCTGCCACACTGCAGGCACTGGGGAAATGTCTGTGGCTAAAGGAGCGAAGGAATGAGAAAAACAGAGGGCCCGAGAGCCAGCAGTGCCTCTCAGACTGCCTCACCTGCTTTCCTCTGCAGGGTGGTGTCAGGCACCCCAACACCCTGAATGTTTAAGTACAGATTGAGGTTGAAAATGGCACAGTGAAGATCCCAGGGAGAGGGAGCCCTCGGGCCACCTGGTTTAGAACCCCTGGCAGTAAGTATCCTCTCTAATTGTTCAGGACCCTGTCTTAGGCCGGACTCCATAGAATAGCAGAACTGGACACAGAGATTCTTGTGCAAGTGATTTATCAGAGGGTACTTCTAGAACAAGGGGAGTGGGGAAAGCAGGGCAGGGCAGGGCAAACTGGCAAGGAGAGAGCTCAGGGAGCACAAATTATACAACGAGTTGAGCCCACCTTGACGCCGGGGCCATCAGTAGTCAGTCATTGAGTCATTGCTAGGAGACACAAGAGGGGGTGAGAGGTTGGGGGAATTGTGAAGGGGTGGGGGTAGCACCAGCCCTAAAGGGGACCTGGGCAGCTCATTAACAGCAGCCACTTCATTCCTGAGGTCCACTTCAAGATCTAATTGTGTCTGCCTGTTAGGCTTTTGTAAAAAATAAATAAATTGATTTTTTTAAAAAAAGTTTTTGGAGATGGAATCTTGCTCTGTTGCCCGGGTGAGAGTGCAGTGGCATCATCATAGTTAACCACAACTTCTAACTCCTGACTTCAAGTGATCCTCCTGCCTCGACGCAAAATAGGGCATGGAAAACTAGCAAGGGGGCAGCTCAGGGAGCATAAATTACACCATCAGGTTCACCTCATCTTGAGACCAGGAGTTTGAGATCAGCCTGGGCAACATAGCAAGACCCTGACTCTACAAAAAAAATTTAAAAATTAGCCAGGAAGTTTGCCTGAGCCCAGAAGTTCCACCATGGGAGACAGAGCAAGACTCTCTCTCTTAAAAAAAAAAAATGATTTTTATAGGTGCATATAATTTAGCAGAAATTTTAACATCCCTCTACCCTAACCTCCCCACCTTACTCTATTTACATGCTACATAGTTCACCTTTTTTATGTTAATAGTTTATTTATTATCTCTGTTCCCATACGCTAGAATGTAAGCTCCATGAGGGTAGACATTTTTCATTCTTTTGACTGGTGTATCCCAAGCATAGTGGCTGACATATAGAGTGTACTGGGTAAATATTTGTGCAAGTGATTTGTCAGAGGGTGCTCCTGGGACAAGGGGAGAATGAAAGATTATTCCGATGAACACATTCTGCCTGGTTGTTGCCCAGGTATTTTTACAATGATTCTTTGCGTCCAAAGCAATCAAATTCTGACCTGCAGCAAAAAGCAAGGAAGTCTAACATGTTGGAAGGGGCTGTGAGAGCCCTGTGATTCCCAGATTTCAGTGAGCTGAACAATCACCTGGAGATCTTGTTAAAAATGCAATTCTTGGTTCCCATACCCAGAGATTCTGATTCAGTAGCTCTGGATGGAGCCCAAGAATACGCACTTTAAGCATGGCTCTTGATTTTGATGTTAGGTGACCTGAGCACACACCTTGAGAAACCCTGATCAAGTCTGAGACAGGAGCTCACTTACAAACAGCTGCCCCAGCCCACCCAGTCGGTCAACAGCAGAGCCGGAAGTAGACCTGGCTCTTCTCACTTCAGCGCAGAATGTTTTCCACTCACGGTCTCCCTTAAGATATGTTTATAGGCTTCGCACATACATTGGTTACCATGGGAATATAAAAGCCTGATGAAATCCTACAACTGTAGCTGGGCTTTGAGGCATAGGTTCATAGCTGTCTTTAGAAAAATTTGGCTTCACAATGTATTATGGCTTGGATTGCCTCTGTTTTCCTGTAGATTCTTCTAAAATTGTAAGTGTGCTTTTGTGATGTGCTGATGTCATAATCATTTGTCAGGGGGAAAAGCAGTGTGAGCCAGGAACTGAGGCAAGGATGCACAAACTAATTTGGGGTTGTATGAAAAGACATGCGGAAGTTGTATGGAAAAAACTGTGGAATGAAGGAGTATGATTTAACATTGGGTGAAGATCTTTGGGGCAACTCCAAAAGAGTACATTAAACTGATTAGAAGTCAATAAGCTAAAAAAAAAAAATACGTCATTGTGAGGAAGAATTTCTCTAAGCCTTAATGAATGAATGAATGAATGAGGGCTGGCTGAAAGATATTGCAGTGAAGCAAATTTCATTCACCATAAATCTGGTTGAGACCGCTATCCTTGGAAGGTTTGCATTGGAGTAGGAGTTAGATCCCAAAGGATGTGTGCTTAGTGAACAAAGGTGGTTGATAAACTGTCTCCCCAGAATAAATCCTTAAAGTAAGAACTATGTTACTGTATATGGCATTTACAGTGTCCCGGGCCCTGCTTTAAGTTATATATATAATCTCATTTGACTTCATAACAGTACTGTAAGGTAGATACTATTATCCCATTTTACAGATGAGGAAACAGAGTTGATGTCAGTTGTCTAAATTCACACAGCTACTAAGTATTTGAGCTAGGATTTGATCCAGGAGATCTGGGTCCAGAATCTTTGCTTTTAACCAACCACTACTCTCCAATGCAATCTGAAATGGAACAAACAGGACTTTGTCTTCTAGAGAGTTGCCAGTAGAGTTGAAGAACAATTTAAAAATGGGAGCTGGGACAAAACTGAATCGCTTGGCAGGTTGGGGAGCATGTCAGGAAGAGGGGAGGAGGCACTGAAAATGCTCTTGGGAGACAAAGATCCAAGGTGCATGTCAAGTCATTACTCTGAGTTACTTGGCCTAGATTCTCTCCTCCTCTCCTCTTTGACATATACAGAAAATCTGCCGTGTTCATTATTGCATTTGTTGAGTGGATTCTTTTTTGGGGAAGTAGCTCGAAGAGGAGAAAGAGAAGACAGTTGACATCAGTTCCTGGGAAGAGAGGAGGTACTGGGTTGAAGAGAGCAGAGAGGCTCTCTTGACCGTGGTCTTGAATTGTGTGCTCTGACCCAGGAATCACTAACCCAGGGGCCCAAGGAAGAGAAGAGCAATAGGACTGCGGAGGAAGGCGATCTAGATCCCAAACCCTTGTGGGCTATATAGCTGGACAGCTCCAGGGGGAATCATGTTGTATTGGCAACAATGGCTGCTAGAGAAAGAGAGAGCCTGAGAAATTGGACTGGGGAAGGAAACCACCGTAGACTGGAAACTAAAACCAGAGCTGGTGGCAAAAGTTTGCACCAAACCTCAAACCAGAGAGCAGAGAACTTTCTCTTCATATGTTTACCATCGTGTAGAGGTCCCGTGAATAGGGAATTCATCTTACAAGCAAAGAGGCTAGAGGTGGAAGGGAAAGAGGACTCTTGATAGAGAAGTTGGTCATGCTGGTACGTAGCTTTCCCTGGCCTGACCCTCCTTCCCTCCTCTTCTCCTCCTCTTCCTCTTTTTTCTCTAGTTCTGCCAATTCCTGTCTCTCTCCTCTGTGCTCAGCTAAGGTGTGATGAAGGCAAATGAGATAAAAATGTGAAGAATGGTCTGTAGACTTAACCTTCTTGTAACCCAGGAAGGATATTTACACTCTAAATAAAGTGCAATTTGTTAGCCCCAAAGAATTTCTAATGGTGAATCAATTTCTGATGGGTGACTATGGGTGTCTGGCTTGGAGGGGGCAGGCAGTGGTAGAGGATATTTGTGGGTAAGACATCTGCTGCTGCCTCTTCCTTACTCAGGAAGCCCTATGCAGCACACACACACACACACACACACACACACACACACACACACCATCTTCACATGCACACCTGCGATGCAGTTGGGACAATACTTCAGTGAAGCCTACTTGAGACGAGTCTGGAGGAGTAGAGTTAGCCCAGCGAAGCAGGAACTCCAGAAACAATGTCTTGGACCTGTTAAATCTAGTGGGGAGGGAGGCCACGCTGCTGACACAGTAACACGAACATCTCATCAAGTGGCCCTATGGGGGCCTTCCTACGTAAGCCTCGCTGAGTGTTGGTCCCTCACTGGGGTCTGACATCAGCATGCACCAATGTACCCACAGCAACACATCCTTCAAGACTGGCTCAAGGTGGCCAGGCCCTCTCCACCTCCCAGCCACTCTCTCCCCGAGCCCAGTGATGTGTAAAGTCTAATGTTACTGTGGTCTCTTTTGTTCCCACAGGCCAGTGAGGTCTGAGGATATTCAGGTTACACAGAAAAAAATACGAAAATATGTTTTTGCCTTGTGATTTTACAATTCAAAGCATGTTCCCTGATCTTTTTCAGTCTGTGCATATCTAATACCTCAGTGACACAAACACAGCTCAGTGAGCAGCCACCCCCTCCATCCGTCAGCCCCCGCACTGCGCTTGCTGATTCGATTCCTTCTGCCCTGAGAGCCTCACGCCTGGCTGGCCACATTCAACCCGTCATCATCACAGTTCATTGCTTACAGCCATCTGCCATTTAATGGTGCGCAGGCAGCTAGAGAGCCAGACAGCGGCTGTACTTTGGGCACAAATAACATGGTTTCTTTCTTTCTTTTTTTTTTCTTAAATTCTTAGTTTATTTTTGAGTAACAAGATGGATTTTCTCACGCAGCATGACATTGAGGGTTTGGAAAGGTTTCGGACCTGGGAAATCCATAACTGTAATGAAAGGGTTCATCAGACCTGGTTGTTTCCAAAGCAGGGTGTCACATGCTAGTGTTAACAGTGCTGACGTGGGCCCTGGGAGGGTTAGGCTCAGGAGGGAAGGCAAAGCCACCTGATGCCAGACAAGAGCCACAGATACACAGGGATCAGGGCTGTGGCTGGGGATGCTGGGAGAGCAAGAGGAGTAAGGAATGAGGGGGAAGATCCCCAGGTCCCAGGCCCTCCATCAGAGGGCAACGTGGGTTGTGACAGGGAAGGCAATGGGGGTCAGCATGTCCTTGCAAAAGAACACCGCTGGTCCAGCCCCGCAAATGTGCTTGGCCTTGACTTTGGTAACCCACCCTCCATCCCTCACTTGCCTCTGCACTCTGTGACCTCTGTCTCTGTAGATGCCTGGTTTCTGCTTACTCGCCTCATTTCTCACTTTCTAACATGGGGTGTCCTCTTATGCAAAAGGCAAGTCAGTGGTTCGGGGGAAATTGCTCAAACTGAAAGTCTGCGCTGATATTCAGTGGGTGCACACCAGTCTGGTGGTACCAGTTGTTAAACACGCTGGCTACCGTCCCAGTGACCCCTGACTCACACTCGGCCCAGAGAGGGGCTCACACTGTGAGTGGCCAGCTGAGGGACCAGGCACTCACGCCACCCCCTAAATTCTTTTCTGGGCCACCCTCCATATGATTGGCAGCATCACCTATGTTATTTCAATTGTTATTTCCTCCCTTGCTGCTCTTACTGTCTTTCCTGACTATACTATTGAATACAAAGTAAATTAACTGTGTTTTGATGTGTCTCAACTTTATTTTCACCTTGATATTTTTCTTCCTCTTCCTGTCTAGGTCTGGGCTTTCCCAGTGGTCACCTATCCTTGCCTCTGCTCAGACACCTGCCTTCTTGCCACTCACCCACCCAGTGCTCAGCACTGTCAAAGGCAACATGTGACTGACCGTTTTAGAAACAGTGCTGGAGGCAACACTCTCCGGCTTTGTTGTTCTGTAACACGTAGGCCCAGCCACCGACTTGTATCTCCCATTCACCCAAACAACAGATGCTCTCATGAACACTGTGTTACCATCCAGCACTAATACATTTTGGTTACAAATGGGGTTGCTGGATTTATCAAATAAGAATACAAGGCACCTACTTAAATTTTAATTTAATTGGTATGTGTTCCATGCAGTATCTGGAGCATACTTATAATAAAATTTAGCTATTGCTTATTTGAATTTCAAATTTGACCGGATGTCCTGTGTTTTCCCTGACAAATCTAGTTACAAGCCACACAACAACAACAATAGTAACAAATTGTAACTTACTGACTTAGATACCAGAGAATTCTAGAGGCTGGACTGGCTTCCCTTCAGCACACCTGCCACTGGGGCCTAAAGGATGTCACCAAGAACAGGATTTCCTCTTTCTCCACTGCCTAGGTCAGCCTCTCTGGGTTGGCTACATTCTTGGATATGGTGTTGGCAAGATAGCTACAGTTTTCCAGCCTCTTGTCTATAAGACTTGGAGTTGGCAAAAAAACCCAAAAGTTGTTTTTCCAAAGGATCCCACAAAACTTTTAAGATTCACTCCAATTAGAACAGCTTAGGTCACTTGTCCACTACTAGCCCACTCTTTGTAGCCAAGGAAATGAGATGCCCTGACTGGCTAAGACTGTGGCCAGCTGCACATCATGGAGCTGGAGTGGTGCGTCCCATCGAGGCCCCAAGAACTGAGAGGGGGCTGTAGGTAGACCTAAGAGCTGTTGCTGGAGAATGGGAAATGCACGATGGAGAGAGAAACAATACATACCCTCTATGCACATCCAATTAGGGAGGGACTGGGCAGTGCTCTTTGGCTTCCCAGCAGCTGGTGACGGCAGTGTGGGAGGCAGGGCTCCCCCTTCACATAGCCCAGAGTGTGCCATTAAAGCGCGGTCATGGATACCTCCTAGAGTTAGCAGCTTTCTCTCTCCAGCCCCCTTTCCTTGTTTGCTGGCTGTTGCACAATGTGCCTCGTTTGTAGCCACGCACGAGACAGTTACGAATGTGGCTGAATCGCACAAGTGCAACTTCGTTATCCCTGAGCACTACTGATAGAAAAGGTTTTCAGGATGTTGAATGATCCAGAGACGCATGATCTACTTGATGGCCTTTCTGTGATCTGTTTGCCAGGGCCATTGGCTTAGAATGTTGTTAATGTTTAGCCTGAGTTTTATTTACATTTTAAGAGTTTACCTCAGCTTTGTTAAGTATTTTTTAGTGACATTGTTAAAAGGATTGCTTCTTTTAAAACCAAGTATGGAAGACTAGGAATTGCTACAATAAAGATTCTATGAGCAGAACTAAATGATGAAATGAACCATTCATGTGTCCTAATTAGTGTTTTTCTTTACATAAAAAATTTAAAGACTAAAGGCTCAAGAAATAAGATAGAAGCTTATTTCTCTTTCATGTGAAAGGAGTCTAGAGGGAGGTAGTCCAGAGCTGATGGAGTGTCTTCACAAAGTCATTAGGGGCCCAGCCTCCTAACGGCCCTTTCGTTCTTGGCATATTCTATCTCATAGCCTAAAGTGGCTACTTGAGCTCCAGCCATCATATCTGCATTATAGCCAACAGGATGGAGGAAAGGGAAAGAACATGCTCTTGTGCCTTAAGGACATTTTCTAAAATTTATACATGACACCTTCATTCATATTCCATTGGCCTGAACTAAATCACATGGCCACACTGATCAGCGAAGGAGCAGGGAAATACAGCTTTTATTCCAGGTGGCCTTCTGCCCAGTTGAAAATGGGAAGTTCTATTAGTAAGAAAGAAAGAGAGAATGGATATTCGGGGCAAATAGAAATCTTGGCGCGATAGACGATTGGAAAATTTTTCATATTATAATGAGAATGAAACATTGGAATGTTTTTTCAGGCAAGATTTAAAATAAAATTTTGAACAAAGATTTTAGACATGAACCAAATAAATATTAAACTCTGGACAATTTATAATATTCCAAGTTTTCTTCCCACATCTTTAATGTATCATTTTATATAGATATGATCAATGTCTATTTGTTGCCTGAGTGATTGTAATTAAATGTTACTTCTAATAAACATTGCCATATTTGCTCATAATACACATATGTGTAGTTTTTAATATCCATTTGATAGTCTGCCACATTAACATGGTTTTAAAACATAGAAAGGGACAGAGATGATGCAAGAGTGGCAAAATGTTGATAATTGTTGAAGTTGGTTGATGAGTATGGAGGATTCATTATTCTATTATCTCTACTTCCACGCATGTTTAAATATATCTATCATAAAAAGTTTTTTGATGTATATATCATAGTTCAAAGAGGAAAATAGACTGCTAAATTTTCTTTTTGTATACCCGGAGGATAGAAAGAAGATGGTGGAGAACTCTCTTGAGGCTTCTTCCATCTCCCCTCTAAGTTAAACAGATTTCATTCAGGACGTTGATCTCCCCCTAAAAAAGCAAGTTACAAGACTCCTTTGTTCAAGAACAGCAATGCTGTCCTGTACCTTAAAAGAGTTGGTTTCAACAGAGCACTTCAATCTTGACAGTTTTCCTTGTTAGAAAAAAAATCTATAGAGGCATTTTCCATGATTCATCCTCTGCCCCCACCCCTCTCTCTGCGCTTCCCAACATTTCCTGAAACCTGTTCTGAGCTGTTCTGGGGATACAGAGATGAAGAAGACAGTGTCATTGCCCTCAAGCAGCTTATATTCTGCAGGGAGGAAAAGACACACAAATAGATAGTTGTGAAATAATGTGGTTGGTATATTGACAGAGCTACACATACCACATCATGACAATACAAAGCATATTCATGAAACAAGACAGGTATAAAATATGAACCCAGAAAGGCAAAAGAAGCCCAGAAAAATTGTTCCTTTTGAAAACATTACCTTCAATGAAAAAAACTTCATACCAAATGGTATTACATAGTTAGATGTATGCCAACTATGACCCCACTAACATAAACTATGAAGACACTTTAAAAACGAACTGAATTTGCAAATGTTAATGTATTCCACATATTTTAAATGGTAATATGACTTTACCACAAATTCCTCAGTTGCAGTCTGAAGAAATGTGATATTTAATGAGGAAAGGCCTTTAAGCCAGTGAAAGATAAGTTATTATGTAACCTGATGCTCAAGTTAGTAGGAAATATTTTTTTTTCCAAACAGATGTGACTTATTTAAGTCATTAAATAAGTCTTTTTGGATATAACAATTAGAGCAATGGCTGGGAGAGGAAACATTTGCGAGTGAATGAATGAACAAAGGAATGAATGAATGAAAGAAGTGAGAACATTCGGGCTCTAGTCTTGGCTTTGTCATAAAGTAACCAAGTGCCTTAGGGTAGGTCAGTTAAACTCCCTGGGATTTTATTTCTTAACTAATAAAATTAGGGGACAGGATTTTGTTAGGGTGGGGAATGCATTTGCCGGCTGAGAAAGATTTCTCACACAGCAATTAGGATATGTGGAAGTAAAAGTTTATTTATTTTCTCAAGAAAGAAAGAAAAAGAGAGAAAGAGAAAAAAGAGAAAGAGGTGTCACGGCACTGAAGAAAAGGTAGAGGGTAGTGCCGGGCAGCTGAGGAAGGTTGCTCGGTGCTTTCAAAGGGTAAAAATACCTTTTTCTTCCCCCTGCTTCAACAGACTGATAACAGAAGCGGCTGCAAGATGTCAAGGAATCCTTTATGTCTTCTTCTTTCTCTGTGAGGCTAGGTTATCTGACTCCTTGAAATCTGGTTTTGGGGCAGGAACTGAAGCAGAGAGCTGGAGCAGGGAAATCACATCCCTACCATCCATCCGCTTAGGGCTCTTCAAGGCTAAGAAACAACTCTGA
>CAUYRT010105176.1:0-58224 GCA_963574885.1 Lepilemur ruficaudatus | reverse complement strand
GGATCATTTGAGCTCAGGAGTTTGAGACCAGGCTGAGCAAGAGTGAGACCCCGTCTCTACTAAAAATAGAAAGAAAATTAGCCAGACAACTAAAAAACATATAGAAAAAAAATCAGCCTGGTGGTGCATGCCTGTAGTCCCAGCTACTTGGGAGGCTGAGGCAGAAGGATCACTTGAGCCCAGGAGTTTGAGGTTGCCGTGAGCTGGGCTGACGCCATGGCACTCTAGTCTGGACAATGGAGTGAGACTCTGTCTCAAAAAAAAAAGAAAAAAAAAAGAGAATATAGAATGGATAGTGGAAGCACATAGCTATAAAAACCAGCTTTGACCACATGACCAGTTACAGAATCAAAGACTGTGTAATTGTCATGAGTACTTCCTCCTTATTTTGTTATGAATATGTTTGTGTGTATGTAATAATACCATATAATATAAAATGCATTGACCTTGTATCATAATATTCAAGTCACAGAATATTAAGAAGAATAAACATCTCTCAAGGACTTCACATTTCTTCTGGAGATAGTGTGCTTTTGAGTTACTGTGCTTTTGGTTGCTTGCAGAATAATTGTAACACGTTAGGCAGAACTATAACCTTGTTATTGTCTTCCTTTAGAGATTAAATGTAGTTTAAGGATATATGTATGGGGGCCAATTGATGGGGTGGACTTGTAATTATTAATTTTATGTGTCAACTTGGCTGGCCTATGGGATGCCAGATGTTTGCCCAGATATTATTCTGGGTATTTCTGTGAGGGTGTTTTTGGAAAAAATGAACATTTAAATCAGTGAGCTTTGAGTAAAGCAAATTGCTCTCTATAATGTGGATGGGCCTCATTTAAACAGTTGAAGGCCTGAATAGAACAAAAAGACCAGATTTCCCACTAAAAGAGAGAATTCTCCAGCAGGCTGCCTTCAGACTATATGTGCAACATCAGCCTTTCCTGGTTCTAAGGCAGATGGCCTTCAGACTCAAACTAGAACATTGACTTTCCTGGGTCTCCAACCTGTCAGTTCACACTGCAGATTTTAGACTTTTCAGCCCCGATAATCATGTGAGCCAATTCCTTATGATAAATCTTGTTTTCTACCTAAGTATATCCACAGCCTATCAGTCCTGTTTCACAGAAGAACTTTGACTAATACAATGTATAAATTAACTTTTTGTCATGATGTAGTTGAATGTGCCCTTCTTGGTCCCTCTCCTACCTTTTGTGTTACTCAGTCTCTCTTCTCTCCCTCTCCCTTTATTTCCTATTCTCCTATTTCCTAAATCCATGACATTCACCAAAAAAACCTCTTTCCTTGACAAACTCTCTTCCTTGGCAATTTTATTTCATCTCAACTTGAACTAGTACCTCAAAGGATTCTCAAATATACTCTTTCAGCCTGACTTCCCTCTGAAGGTACAAACTCACCATCATTTCCAAGTGCGTAATAGTGATCTTCATCTGGTTATTCACCAGATTCCTCAATACGTTCAAAACTGAACTATCTTTCTTCTCAAAACCATACCATGTCCTATTTTTCTTATTCTGTTGGTATCACAGCCTTCTCCCCTGGTTACTCCAGCTCAAAATCTCATTTGCTCTTCCCTTTTCTACACAACTGGTTGCTGAATCATGGCGCATTTTCATCTGCAATATCTCTGGCTTCTATTCTCTCCCTTCCAGCATCCCTCTTCCTCTGCCATTTACACCTTGGTTCAAGCCCCAGATCAGTTCTCCTGGCTGGATTTCTTCAAGAAGCTTCTAACAGGTTTACAATATGCTAGACTCTTCCCCTCCATCCATTTTCCCTACGACACTGGAATTATTTTCCTAAAGAAGCCATACAAAAATCTTAAGAGAAAGAGAAATGAGTGACCAAGAGCTCATGGAAAACACTTCCCCACCCAAATAAGTAGGCCCAGTTGTGTCCTCTATTTGGAGGTGCTGGACATCGTAAAGTAATCCAGATTGTGAAGTACCTGTGTTGTTGATGCAGTCCAAGAACAATAAGCCACACACAAAGGATTAAGGATAGGGAGTAACTTCAAAGGGTACAAGAAGGGGTTAAGACAAATTTCAGATTCCGCATAATGCCCAGGATTCAATACATTTGAGTTGAAAGAGAGAGATGAGAAACCACAGAGGCTTCAGAGTGTATAGCCAACCAGAAGGCCAGGGATGAGCAACCAACCTCAGAGACAGGGCTATTACGACTAATTATCTGTCTCTCCAGCTTTGTGGAACCATCTGGCATTGCCCAGGCTGTTCCTGTCTAACTGATACTTAGAGGGGCAGTAACTCTGATGACGATTTGGTGTTTATCTTTGACCATGACTCCTGACTGTAGGATTCTTGAAAGAAAAGCTGTCTTCATTGCTGTACCTTATTCAGC
The DNA here is from genome assembly GCA_963574885.1 of Lepilemur ruficaudatus. Classification (NCBI taxonomy): domain Eukaryota; kingdom Metazoa; phylum Chordata; class Mammalia; order Primates; family Lepilemuridae; genus Lepilemur; species Lepilemur ruficaudatus. Next base: position 55,842 of record CAUYRT010105176.1, on the reverse strand, counting down.
AATTGATCATTTAAAAAAAATTAATATCTTAATGTTAGTGGAAAAAAAGAAACAAAAAATCTTTAGCCTAACATCCAGCCATTCCATGATCCAATTCCAGCTTACTCCTTCAAACTTATTTCTCACCGGAGATTCTTAGTTCCAGCAAACTGAGCTGATGTTTCAAGTACACAGTTCAGATTTCTAGCCACCATTCCTAGTATTCCATGTGAATAAAATTCTTTTTCTCCGTATGTAGGAACTGTACTCAGCCTTCATGGACTATATTAAATGCCATTTCCTCCAAGAAATCCCACACCTCAGTCCAAAGTAATATCTGTCCCTTCCCTTTTGCTCTCTCCTTTACAAATCCACAGGAAAAGATGGTGATTTCTTAAGGTATTTATAATTTCCCCTTATAGTATGGTTGTGTTTTCACATTATATCCTCCTACTTTTCCATAGGCTTCCTGACAATAATTTCTATCTGTGTCATCTTGGTATACCTCCCTACAATAGCAGTTGCCTTGTACACAGTGAACCAATACATGTTTGCTAAAATAAATTTTCAGTTAAACTTTTTAAGTTTTTTCAATTGATAGTTTATGTCAATATTTGATGACACAGGACATCAGCAATAGATGCAATTTTAACAAAATAATTTCTCCTCTCCCTTTTCAATTACATAAAGTCTAGTCATAGCTTTCTAGAAAACCAATCAGATATGGCAATAAACCTGTCATCCAATATCTGAGAAACCCTAATAAAGGTAGGTACAGAGTCAGATGATCAGAATAATATTTATATTAGCACTGTGATGTGCTAGACATTGATTATCATATATATTAACTCATTTAATTCTCACAACACTCTTATGACGCCATTACAATTGGAAAAACTGATGTACAAAGAGCTTAAGAAATTTGCCCAAATCCACACAACCAGTAAGTGGTAGAACCAAGAGTCAAATGCAGGCAGTCAAGATCCAGAGTCCATACCCTTAACCCCACTCTGCAAAACACAACTCCTATCACATTCTACCCACCATTCAGAAAAATGCCCAAGTGGAAGGGATGATCCCTGGTTTGAAGGGCACATGATCTTCCAGCTCTGTTCAGAGGGTGACCTTCGAACCCCTCTCGAGGGTGAATGAAAGGCATTCCAGAGCAAAGAGCACATAAAGGATCAAGGACTCCACTGGGTATTTTAAAAATGGCATTTGTACAATGAAAATTCAAGTAATACATCTCCAATGTCATTATATAAGGCTTTGGTACAGGGAGATATAGAAAATGACGTGTTTTAAGGGTGTTGCCTTTGTAGTAGCCTCAGAACCAAACTTTCTAAAAAGTAAAGTAGAATATATGTGAATACTGGAATCACGAATATCCTTATTGCACACACCCTGCTGTGAGTTACTCTTTGAACAGAATTGCTGCTTAGACTTCAAACCACCACTCTGACCTCAAGAGGTTAGCAGAAAAGAGAAATTCTTTGGTTTAGAAACCATAACATGGGTATAATGCCATTTAAAGGCACAAGACTTAGAACTGAATATGGCTTTTGGGAAAAGTCAGTCAATCCTCTTCTGAAAAAGAGGAAAACTCAATGAAGTGTAATGCTTTTAAATTCCAGATTGATATAGACAGACCTAATGTCAGTAAAATATTATTTTGCCCATAAAAATAGATGTCATGTTCTTAAACATCAGTACCTAAATCATGTTCTTTAATTGATCATGTTCATACCAGATATTTTTTAATGTGTGACAATCCTATCAATGTGAAATAGCAGATAATCTGCTAGTGCTCTAGAGAAAGAAATAGTGAAATATAGGCTACAGGAAATGCTTTGGGACCATGGAGAGTATATGATATAGCAAATTAAAAAAGAGAGATTCAAGAAGCAAATCAGGCAGCCTCACTCAAAAGCAATGAATTTAAAACACATATCTATAGATTTGATAAACCAGGAACAGTGTTCTCCCGAGAGAGTTCCAGAACAGAGGCTAGAAGTGTCTATATGAACTTACGATTGAACTAGAAACACAATAACAACATCAAAAAGCTCTCAGATTTTAATTCTAAAATTTTAGATTAAAGGAAAATTTCTTACTCATATCTCATATTTTCATGATGGTCTCTGCTCCCCTACCCCAAATTCAACAATTTTTTATCTTTGAGCGTCTAACTATAAAAGGATTTTATATTCTTTTCCTGAAGCCAGTACACAGAAATAATGATAATAGTATTTATTATCATTATTGTTCTACAGATAACAAAACAAAAAGAATGGAAGGAGGAGTGGAGAAAGGGAGGATGGAAAATATAGTTTTTTAGTTTGTGTCATTTCTTATAAAATGAGTCCAGTTATATCATCTCCTTCTCCTCTCAGAGAAACTTATCAAAATAATACCTTGCTAGTTTTCTCTAGGGTTGTTATTCTGATAATGTTCATATATACTAGGACAACATTTTGTTACTACAGTATTTGATATAGAATTACTGAACGTTTAACCCTCATAATAAACACTTGCTCAATATAGCAGATGCTCTTAGATTTCCTTTAATGGACTTGTTAATAAAATAACTACTGGCTGGAAAATTAAAAAATAGTTCCAGTCACTTTTGATGAAAAAACTATTACAAAAAGACTTACATGATGTTCACAGCCTCAAGTGAGTGATTTTATCCATTCCAAGCTGTTTAAAATAATCAGCCTCATAAACTTTAATGACCACCACTTTCTCACTGTGTATTTATAGCAAAGCCTCCTCATTCATTCACAAAGAGACAGACTAAATTCTCAAATACTTGCATTATTTAATTATTATATGATACGGGATTTCTCCATTCCAAGTGCCAAATGTGTCCAAATTGGTTTTAGCCTAATGATACACACTGTATGCTCTGTAAACTTTTCTATACAAATTGTAGAAAATATACATTGATTATGTCAGACCATGAATATTGAGAGCACTTAAATACTGGTGAAATGCTTTTATCTAATTTAATTAACTTTTTCTGCTATATTCAGTATATTAACTATAGTTTACAACTATTCCTTAGGCTGCGAGATTACAGTATAATTTATTAGGATGAAGCCAAGAGCATGTAACTAATAGATCATCTAGAATAAGCAAAGTGGAAAAGCATATTCCCTCAGCTCAGGTGGATGACAGTATTGTGCCAAATCATATAGCATTTCTCCCCCTACTTGGTATTTTAAACATGCATTTTGTTGTCAGGCTCCCTGCCAATAGGCTGCATGGGTAGCAATGGAGTCTCACTGATAATTCAAAAGGTGAGTTAATTAGGGGTTGCAGCTTGGAATGTTATCAAGCTGCTGCTTAGACATCTATCTACTTTCCACACAGGTGTGAAATATTGACAGCAAATTATAGAAGTGTGATGACATTTTTACCTTTCATTTACTTGATTAGATTTTGATATGACATACTTTGAAGGGGAATAGAAACTATATCTCTGTTCAAGTAGCTACCTACCATGAGAAAGCACTTCAGGAGTTCAAAAGAAATGTAACATTAAATGTATTAACAAAATATTCTTTGGACTTCATAATTCTTGCATAGTAACACAGAGGTTGATTTTGAACTCTATTGGTCAAAATTAACCATTTATACCACAGTACCTTTTGTTCACAGGTTCTGAAACTATGATGACACTCAAAGCAGATCACAATAAAGCTTGTTAGTGTACAGTTATATATTAATTATATGTTTACATTTCCTAAACTAACAATCAGGCCACCACAGACAAACAGTTTCAACACTAGGGCTATTTCTGCATTAATATTACATCAAGAGAAGCAAAGACTATTAAGAGGCCCAAACCTTGACATGTATCTGGGAATATCTGGTGGCAATTGGGTTAAAAAATTTAGCTGCAACATAAAAGAAGAAAGTTCTATAACATATATTTTACCATCAATATCTAGAAGAAGTATAATTTTTCAAATGAGTTTATTGTGATTAATGAGTTTTATATACTGATAGTATCTAAATATACTCTTAGAATTGCCCTATTTTTTCCTATAATACTAAGATCATCAGTAGATAAACAAGATAAATATTCATTAGAAGAGAAATGTATGTCATCTACTAGATAAAGCAATTAATTTTTGGGTAAATGGTTTTCATATAATCAATGTTCCCCTTTTCCCAATCCAGGCAAAATCAGACACCAGCTTCAATATCATGTCCCAATGCCACTCTACATTTCTTGATTTCCTTCCAATGAAAGGTAATTTTGCTAAGCCCCCAAGTCTGATATGAAACTCGTTACATATGACCTTTACATATGCTTGCATATTTTATTTACTTTACCACGAGTAGTAAAGATGATGATGATAATGGTGGTGATGATGAAAGTGATAGCAACAGAAGTAAGGATAGATTTGTTTTAAAAATTAAGCTTAAATTGATTTAAAATCACCCAATTACAGGTCCTTTAATGTATTTGTGAAAAATAAATGTCTTGATTTGATTCTACTGAAAGCAGAGCCTCAAACAAGGATGCCATTTAATCAGAAGGTCATCTCAGCAAGCAGGAGTGAAGGAGTGGGGAGAGGCAAGGAAGGAAAAGTGCAAATGTAAGAGCTTATTACAGAGTGCTTCCAAGGGGGCACAATTCTGCTGGGACCTCTAAGAAGCATACAGAATGCCTTCAATATTGTCCATCTGAAGAAGAGGAGCTGGCAGTTCTCATTTCCTATTGTTTAATGGTTGTCCCCAAGGGCAATACATACTCCACACTTAAACACCCCACATGTCTCAGCAGTGCTATTTCAGGCCATTGCTGAAATGTCAGCATAGCCAAGAAAGCTCAGAGGATAAAGCTGAAAGATGCACATAGGTGCTTGAGATGAGATACCACCATCCCCAGAGAAGTGAAGCCTGGGCTCAGAAGGAACCATGCAATGCAACTGTGGCCACAATCATAGGTGGCTGAGGGGATGTGATGAGGGGCACCAAAGATGTCCACTGCAATAAGAATTAAGTTTTTTTTTAAAAAAAATACTCTTTTATAAGCCTTGTTGTGGTTAAATTTTTTAATCCAGGCTCAATCAAATCTTTTGCTAGAATACAAATTAGTAATTAGCAATTCATTTCATTTATTTTTCTTTGCATCAAAAAGTAAGCAATGATAGCCTTGACTACATTTATGTAGGAAAGAAGAAGAAAGGATTAGCTAAGACTTCTTGCCCCTGAGCACAAAGTGGTTTATTAATACAAAATGTAAAATGTGGTCCACTTTGATAAGGTAGCCCAATCTCAACTCCAGTGAAAATTATAACAGCCAGAAAATGGTCAAAATGTACACAACGGCAAAAACTTAAGAAAAAAATTCAAGACAATTTGTGAACGTGGTAAATGGGATTACTGATTGGCAAATATTCACTGCATTCCCTCTCTACAACCTATGCAATATTCACTGCATTCCCTCTCTACAACCTGTAATAGTAGACTATTACATTGGTAGCCCCTGATGAATCATGCCTCTAGATGTTCGCTACTCTTGTGTAATGGGTCTTTCATGCACAGAGAAGCTTGGTAAACATTTGCACAGAGGTGAATGTCCTCTTAGAACTCTCCCCCATGAAAGGCAGCCACCATACAGACACCATACCATAAAGAAACCTGGATCAAATTACTTAGCAACTCTGGAGGAAGAGAAGCCACCTTAGACTTTCTGGCACTACCTGTGTTCTCATCCGAAAGCAGATGCTTGAGTGACCTCAGTTACACTATGTGAAGCAAAGAACAACCCACAAAATTATTAGAAATTGTGTTTAAGCCACTAAGTTTGGATACCTTGTTTTGCAGCAATATATAACTGATAGAAAAACTGTTATCAGAAATGGAGTTCTACTTAACAAAAACCTACAATATATGGTATTGTCTTTGGGAACGTAAAGTGAATAGAGGCCTGAAGGGTGGAAAAGACTATTTAGTAGAGACTTGAAAAGAAGTGAAGAAAGTACAGATGAACTTGTAGAAAGAGGAACTTTTTATTAGTGGAAAAGTAAAGGAGATTGCTGCCTATGACAACTTTGAAGATAGAAAATGTATTTAAGAAACCTGTAGACATTTGCATATTGAATGCTGAACATGTCAGTTGATTCCTTTTAGCCTCTTATGATAAACTACTGCAAAAGAGACACAAACTAAAGATAGAATTGGTCAATTTCCAAGTGGAATTTAGAGAGGATACTTCCAACCCAGAACTTTGTGAGTGGCAAAATGAAAACTTTTCTTATTTTCAGCCTCTCCAGACAGCAAAAAATAAAATTTTCAAGTGAGAAATTATCTCATAGAAAAGATAAAATCCAGTGTGCCACCATAAAACATGACTTCAGGATCAAGATCAAATCAAGATTAAGATGTAACATACTTTGTTAAAACCTCAAAAGATCTAAGGAAATTACTTATAGACCCTAATGGTTTCTTAGAATTCTCAGGGTTTTGTTTCACAGCAGGCAGCCTCATGTAGAGATGGGCTGGTCTTGAAGAAATGTATGAGTGTATCTTTAATCTAACTGAGTAAATTATAGTTTGATATAAAGAAAACACATAAGTTATTCAAAGGAGTTGAATCAGCTTGGGACACAAATAGTTCAAAAATTAAAAGATATACCACCCCAACTTCTGTAGGCAGGAAACAGGCTGGGAAATTTTTCTGGCTACAAACATATGCCATTCCTTATGGAAAAGGAGAGATGAGTCAGAAAGCAAAGCCAAGAAGCTAAGGGTTGAGAATGTGCAGCCATGAGCAATGGATAATAAAACCACTCCCAAGATGCATAGTCAGATCTTCTTCAAAGAAAAGTCCCTGAACCTAGAACAAAGGAAACTGAAGACATGTGCCCAGTAGGATGACAGAATTGCTATGGACAGTAACTATTATATGTCTTCAATTCTGCCCTTTTTAAAATAGGAACCTCTAATGTGCCTGTCCTGTCCCATTGTATATCAAGTATGTGTGGAACAGATAGCCTGTCTTTTTAGTTTATAAGCCTTTGATGCCCAAGAAGTCACATCTGAGGAAACAACATCTAAGAAGCTACACATAAGGCACCACATCCAAGACACTTCATTGTACCTGTGCCTGCTTTAAATGATGAGATTTGGAAGTTTTCTATGTTTGAATGTTTATTTCCTCTCCAAAATTCATGTCAAAATTTAATCCCCATTGTGGTGGTATTAAAAGGTGGGGTCTTTGGGGAAGTGATTAAGGCATAAGGATGCTGACCTCATGAATAAATTAGTGCCTTTAAAAAAGCTGAAGGGAACTAATTTAGACCCTTTTTTGCTCTTCTGTCCCTTCTACCATTTGAGGACATAGCGTTCCAGGTGCCATCTTGGAACAAGGGACTGGGTTCCTCACCAAACCTGCTGATGCCTTGATCTTGAACTTCCCATCCTCCAGAACTGTGAGGAAGTAAGTTTCTGTTCTTTATAAATTGCCTAGTCTCAAGTATTTTGTTATAGCAACACAAATAGGCTAAGACAAAGTCCAAGCTTTAATTTGGTACCAAAATTACCAAATTTTGGGAATCTTGGAGGGAATATATTTTGCAAGCAGAATAGATATGAATCATTAGGGACCAAAGAGTGATCTGTGGGATATCATTACATTAGTGTTTTCCAATGAACCACAACTCCATTTATTCAAGTTTCTGTACAGTCCCCTACCACATTGACTCTTATTTTGGCCACATGACTTGCTTTGGTCAACGGGATCTTACCAAATGTGATGCAAGCAGAATCTTGATAAGCTCTTATACTTTGGGGCTTGTCTTCCTGGAATACTTCCTCTTGGGAGTCAGTTGCATTACTGTAAAAAGTTCAAGCTAAATTACTGAATTATGAGAACCATGTGGTGAGAGGCTCTCAAAGATGAGAGGCCATCTCAGATGCTCTAGCCCTTGTAAGCATCTATATACATGACTGCAGCCACACCACATGCAGCAGAAAAACTGCCCAATTGAACCCAGTCAACACAAGATTCTAAGCAATAATAAATCACCATTACTTTAAGCCCCTTTGTTTTAGGTTGGTTTGTTACACATCACAGGATAATGAAAGCACCATCTTCATGGGAGAACTATTCTTCTCCACTGCATCAACCTTGGGCCTGGCTCTGTGTCCTGCGTACTTACCATAACTTTCTTTTGACAACTTTAGTGAGGGTGGCAGTGACAATTCCTAGTCTAGTTTAGGCTTTAAGGGGCATAGTGCATTTTCTTTCACCCCTTTAGCAGTTTCTGACTTCTACTATGAGAAAAACATTGTGGAGGTAGCTATGGACGCTCCATCTTGGGCTCCTGAGAGACAGGACTAGAATGATACAAGTGCAATGCCTAGAGCACAAAATTTAAGGAGGCACTCCCTCTCAGGTCTTGTGAATGCCAGCACTGTCTTGCACAACTCTGAGAATCAATTCCTCCCTTAAATTTTGTCTCTTGGGTACCTCTCTTGCATCACTCTAGTCATGGCCCTGCTTTGGAATGAAATATGTGAAGTACACCTGCTCCAACTGACCTGTGGACACATTAGACAGAAGTAAATGTTTATTGTACTAATGTATGTTACTGAAGTGTCTGTGGTTATTTGTTTCTCAGCAAGGTGACAATACAAACCTTGATAATCAAACTGTGCTATTCAGATCCTTGACTTCTGCATCTTTATATTCTCATACTCTTATGAACTAAATTGTGTCTCCCTACACACACACACACGCAGACTCTCACACACAATTCATATGTTGAATCCCTAACTTCCATGTGACTATATTTGGAGATAGGACCTTTAAAGAGATAATTAAGGTTAAATGAGGTCATAAGAATGGGGCCCTGATCTGACTGGATGGGTATTCTTTTTAGAAGAGAAAGAGACAATAGAGATTTTGTCCTTTCCACGTGTACACAGAGAAAAGGCCATGTAAGGACACAGAGAGAAGGTGGCTGTTCTACAAGCCAGGAAAAGAGGCCTCACCAGAAACCAAAGGTTCTGATACTTGATCTTGGACTTCATAATTCCAGAATTAAGTGAAAATAAATTCTGTTGTTTAAGCCACGCAGTCTGTGGTATTTTGTTATGGCAGCCCTAGCCCACTAATACACATACCTAGCATGGTGGTCAACACATGTTTAAAGTTTGTTGCCTAAGTAAGAGTTTTCACCTGTCCTTCTCCCGGCATGGAGGATATCTTATCTTTAATTAAAATTTATAAGGCTCCAAAATCCTGCATGCAAAAAGAAAATACCTTGCCACTAGGCACATTATGTAAATTATATCCTTTAAAGGACTCATTTAGATTTTGATTTTGAAATGTGGTCTCTCTCTGAACCAAACTTGTAGAGATACAACCTGTATTTACATAACCTTTCCTTAAGCAGTACCACCTACCCCCTCACTCCAGCACACTGGTTTTCTTTGTGATTTATCTAGTAGATTCATATGTGGATGTTTTGCCTTCAAGCATTTCCTAAGATTTTAATTATTACCAAGAAAAGAAATAAGATTGTTCAAATGGTAGAATCCACATGGTGTAGGAAAAAATGGGCTGGATCAGAAACCATAGTTATGGTACCATCTCTTGCATGTCAGGTAAGGCAATAAAATGCTATGTGTCATGATTTTCTCAGTTGTCAAAATGAGATATCGAACTAGTGATTTCTGAAGCCATTTCTTATTCTACAGTTTTATGACTTTATGACTCTGGATCTTAGGACATATAGTTGTCTGATTATTTGATTTATATCCTAATCCTAGAGTGTAGTTCATGTTTTTTTTTACTGTAAATATCTGATGTTCATGTAAAATAAATCTACAAATTAAGTGTAATTTTTCTCAGAATTTTTGAACATGAGAAAAACGCACATCAATGCTACATAATTAAGTACCATTTATTTTTTGCACTGTTTAAGCAAGCTACAGATATTCAATTGCCATTGAAATATTTTTGTAAACCATGCAACCTTTTGCAGAAAAGATAATTATGAAATAGCTAACATTCATTTGACCACAACCAATAAATAATTTATGAACTGGGTGTTTGAAATTATGCAAATATTCTAAATACTTTTTGTTGCCTGTACATCTGAGTAAGTATGATTCAGAAGAAAGTGAGCGATGGATTAATAGATTCAACATTGAAGAGATTTGCATTTCTACAGAGTTCTTTTCTTTGCTGGCTCCTACTATCTTTAGTATCATGGCTCAGAAAACAAGCTTGACAATACTGTCTCTAAATGTATTTGAATATCCTGGCATCCCTATTCATCAGCCTCTTTGATGCTTTAAATGTCTTTTGCTTTCTTTCCAGAACTCTTTATGAAGGCAGAGAGATATGCATTTAGTAGAGTATCCAACTATTTTATAATACACACTAAATAAAGGGGAAAATGGGTGTCTTTAAATATTTTATATATCTGTGATAGCCCATAGCAGAGTTCTGTTAGAGGTAGTTGCAGAATGGGCTCATTACTGTGAGCACAGTGCATTCCAGGTGCCACATACAACATCACAGCAATGACTAGCAATTGTTGACTTGATAAATTCTCTATGCAAAATGGAAATCTTATTGACACCTGTAAGTTGGTGGACAAACCCTATTAGCAATTATATTTATATTGCATTAAGCATGGACTAACATTGCATAAAGGAGATGTGTTTGATATTAGATTATAATCAAGTATAATAAGCTTTCATCATTTTTAACAATGTATCATCCAAAATTATTTCTTAGAAAGTACTAACAAAAATATTTCTTAGAAGTTTGGGGGCTACTTATTTTCATTTCTTTCTATACCCTAGGTTGGGGAGTGGATGACATTTCTCTTAATAAAGATATTCAGAGTCTCCAGTTGATGTTACTATACTAAGAAAAGATTCATTATTTATATTGCTAGTAAATGTGCTAATATCTCATCTAACAGCTTTCTCTACCCAGATGTACCTTGGGCTCTGACCAAATTTCATGACACAAGTTAATGTACGTATTGGTGGTCTGGTACCTTCCATTGCTTTGTAAATCCAACGTGTATTTAAAGAATAAGAGGAGGGAATTATACTGTACAAAGAGCTATGGACTGGCATTGACACTCAAGCACTGTTTGTCTTGAAAAGCCTTTTTCCTGTAATGTCTGATTGCTTAAAAGCTAATATTTTGCATATATCTAAAAAAAGATAATTCACATCATGTGAGTTTATACCTTCACTAATATTGATGCTTATTGTCTCTGAAGAAAACCATTTCACTTAATCCTATTCAGTCTTTCATAATCACAGAAGTTCCTAAAGCAATCATTAGGTTTAACTTAATCCAAACACAAGATTTTCTTTAATACCTCCTTACTATTTGTCCTGCTCACTCCCTCAAATATCCTCTCCCTACCCAACCAATCTTCACTTCCTTTAAAAAAAAAAAAAAGTGTTTACTTATGTGCCTTTCTACCCTGAAAACCCAAACCCAGAAACTCTAATGACTGGAATAAAGAACTTACTCTTTTTGGCACTTTTGTATGAATAATACTTGCTCATTTTATCTTTATTTAAATGTGCCGTGTCTTTTGTTCTGTGGTCGCATAGCACAGAATTGCCCACCTACTCCACTCCCCTCAAAAATCGAAGGTGGCACTGTTTTCCTAAGTTATCCATAAATAGTGAAGTAAAAGAACACATCAAAAGCTGTGCACCATGGGGATTGCTTATTCTGTTCTACATAGAATTCAGCTGAGTTAACTTTAAAACATTCCTTTTCATTTAAGTACTCCCTGAAAACAGCGTAAAGGCTAGAGCACCATATAAGCTGCTTACAATTTCTACTGCACATTTTATCAGGAAAGCTATCTATCCCAGATTTCTTCTCTTCAGAAAAATTTTAATGATCCGAGGTCACACCTTTTAAAAAGAATGAGGTCTAGTTTTACATAAGAAGGTCCAACTTGTAGGGTTTTATTTTCTTTTTATGCTCAGACCTCACAAACCGAGGACCACAGTCTTCAAATAGCATTCCTTGTTAAAATTGAACTCAGAAAAGAAGGTTATTCTACCTCAGAATTTTAAGTAAAGCTTCTACAACAAAGTTCAGTGTTCCAAAGCTTTAAATAAATCTGAATTAAAGCAGCACTCCATCTCTAAGGTGTTTAAATTGCATTGCTAATCCCCTTGCTCTTGAAACATGGCCTAGTATTTTGGGGACTGCAGTGTAGACCTGGGATTGCTTCTCAAAGTGGGGGCCTCAGACCGCCGGCATCCCAATCACCTGGGGTGCTTACTAAAAACAGATTCCTAGGCCCGTCCCAGTGCAAACTGAATCAGATCCTCTGCAGGCGGACCCTGAACCTGCATCCCTGACACGTTGCCCAGGTGATCCTTGCACACACTACAGTCTAAGAGCCACTGCTGAGTACCCATCATTGTTGCCAAGGAAGTCCAGCTGGCATCACCTCTTAACCTCTTAAATTCTTCCATTTCAGGAGGCTCGATGCTTTTAAGTTGAACCTCACCACCACCACTTTGAGGCCAGGATTATGCTAAGAAGATTAAGGTCCCTCCGAATATTCAGAACTTTTGTCTCCCTGCTGTCAGCAACCAAGGAAGCTGGCAAACGCTGGTCTCTCACAGTAACATTTAGTGCCGGTCAACACACCGTATGGGCTAACATCTGAGCCCAGAAATAGGAAAGGCGAGTATAAATAGATTTGAATTGGGGTTGGACAAGGATTTGGCAGGCAAAAAATGACTGTGTGTTGATGGGGTGGGGAAGGATAGCTGCCAATTCAGAGATCCGTGGTGGAGGAGCTTCCTGACCCCTGTCCACGCTAGAAGCTAGAGGTTCCTGTATGCTTTCTGGACTTCTGAGCCTTTGGCTATAATTAGGGAGGTTACTGCTTTCCCTGGCTTCTTCCATATGTATGTTAGTTGTGTTTGGCATTAAGCAGCAGTGTTTGAAGAGTGTCTGGCCCCCACCAGCATTTAGTTGAGCCAGTCACTGGAAAAAATGACAATGGTATCTGGCATAGAATTCAGGTGTTAAAATACCTTTATTAAAATAGAGGAAATAGCGCCTATTAGGAAATGACCCCGAGCTACCCAAATTTTATTAGACTGGGAGGAGGTGTTCCTCCCCCCAGTACCCCCCTTTGAAGCATACTGTAAATTCTCTTATGTCTTTCCTGGTATTTAACTACAGAAATGGGTGCATTCAGTAATTTGAGATTTGCGGTGCTATTTTTATCGCAACTCATTTTGTGTAGTATCAGGGAATACCGAGCTGTGACTTGGCATGTTTCAATAAAACTTTTTGTACATATTTAGCTAAAAAAGAAAAGTTGATGGGGTAGGAGAGAGAATCAACACTATTGGCAATTTCCCATTAGCAGTGCAGGAGGTAAAAGTCAAAAATAAAGCTTGTGGGATAAGTCTGAACATGGCATCCAAGCGTACAAGAAATGACATTTCTCTTTTTTCATCCCGAGGTGGAAGAGGAGACTTGACAGAAGCGAGTGAAACCTCGTTCTGTAACATTCGTCTGAAGCCAGCCCTGATGTCAGCAGCAAGCATGTTAACCGGCGGGTGAAGTGGGCCATGTCCACCCTCCACCACTCTACAAAACCACTTGAAAGTCAGCACGAGGTGCTGGCACTCCCCCTCTCTCAATGAAAAGCATACTTCTTGATTAAAAATGTATGTTTCCACTTTATGCCAAAACAAGAGAGCATTATTTTCAAGATGATCATAGAAACCAAGTTAAATGTGTTTCTTATTTCAAGAGATAAAAAAGCATCACAACTCGGTGAAGAAACATTTCAGTGCTGGATGTTAGTTTAATGTAGCACTACTATGCACGTAATTTATTTTGAAACACAGTGATGTATGAAAATCTTCAGTATTTTTGACAGAATGAGATTACACATCCATCCGCCTCTATGCTTTAAAGGAAAAAAGCCTCCACTGAGCCTGCCAACGTTACAGATAATATCTGCGTACGTCTGCATTGTAATACTCCTCCTGTTATTTCCACTTGCAGAGATAGTAATTCCTGGGATAATTTCAATCATAAAGGGTTCCCAGAGGAGGAAGGTGGATGGTCAGGAAAAGATATTGAAGGTAATTTGTAGTCCTGTTGGACAACCTCTCAAGTCAGTTTCATTCTCCCTTGTCAGTCAGGAGACTAAGGACAGTTTGAACACGCATGGGAGAGAGAAGGTGTAGGGGACCCAGGTAGCTCCTTTCGCATAGGGTGAGCTATTTGAGAGGGCAGCAGGCTCAGTGGGCATCGTACATTTACATGGAGGCTCTTCTTGGGCTTGAGAAGAGAGTGACTACTATCTGACCCTGGCAATTAAATCACTAAATAATAACATTTTTCCACCCCTTGCCTTTTCTTCTCAAGCATGAAGCAGAGATTATAGGTGAATGATATAGTATACAAAAAGGAGGGCGATATGAGGAAAAACTGAAAAAAAAAAAATAATAAGAGGTAGCATCCATGCTCCGGAACAAGGCAATGCCTAAATTTCAGCTACTTATTTACTCTGGCACAACATTGAAGATGACTGTTAATTTGAGTTTCTTGGCCTTAAGAATACTTTACAGAATAGATTCATCCATAAACACAAATACACAGCCATATTCCTCTGGATGTTTTCTCTTCTGTATAACTTAATAGGTTTTTTAATCAATTCACATAATTAGAAGCTTATTTATCTGTCACTCTACAAACTAGAAATCTCTATCAGCAAATATTTCTGGCTTTTACTAGTTTGATTAACATAGAACCAAGAGGTATCTTGAATCATTAAGGTTTAACTGTGTTTAATTTAGGTTTAGCATTAAAATACCTGTCATAGCAGAAAAATTTCTTGAAAATGATTAATCCATGAATGATATTCAGAGTAAATCTTTATTAGTCAGAGTACTTGATTAAACAGAATAATGTATAGCCCAACCATTCTAGACAATACATTTTGTAATACATTTAGACAGTACATTTAGTAATAATGCACTGAAACTACAGATGGTAATATTAGATACGTGTCAAGAATAGATAAATTGTAGAATTTTGTGCAGAGCCATTAATATGTAAAGCCTTAAAAGTTGAATAATTTAATTATTTATTAAGTATTTATTTAGTACATACTATGTACCTTATAATATAGCAAGTATTAAAGAGTACTCAAGAAACATGGCATTGTTCATTTCCTCAAAAAATTTATAACATACATCAGATTTGCACATGAATGACCAGAGAAAACACACTACAGAATGTAATCAGAACACAAAACATGACACCTCAGCCATATAAATGGCCAGATCAGCAGATAGAGACATTGGTCCAGAAAAGATAGGAAAAATATTTATTTTATTGTTTTCAAACCAATAAAACCTATAAATTGAGGGTAATCCACAAATGAGTATCTAAACATACACATGCCATGCCAATATGTTTTCAAGGTTTGTTCCACTCACTCTTAGTTCATTTTCAACACACATTCACACATTACGTCCTGTGTCAAAGCCAAAATATCCCAGAAACCAAATATTAAAACTATAAGTCTTGTGGTATTAGATACAAATGGTCTTTAAAATTTCACATACTGAAAAATCATAGTATGATTCCTCTGCTTCCTCTATAGAACAGCCAACCTGTTTCTTGGAGTGAGTACCCTGGGCATGGAAGATTGCTAGACTATTGGTTTGGAGTATTTGGACTAGTGCTGTGCTATCACTACTACTACCCAGGCATAATAGGCACTGCTAGTTCCTTAGTTATTGTTATAGCTGCTAGGGGTCTTTTAATAGGCTATTTAGAAAAAAGAAAAGAGGACAATTGACCCTGGGTGGTTTTCAAATGGTGCTATTACTGGTTTGTTTTCATAGATTGGCGGTACCCTACAAGAGGCACTGTTCAAGAAATAAAATTACAGTTGTATTAACAGCTTCAAATTAGGGGTGTTTTTTCAAATCATTGTGCCAGTTTCAGTGGCACAAGAATGAGTGCTTTTAATTGGGCCTTCTTCCTTAGAAGGCTTGAAGAAAACTCTTCAAGCCCAACAGAAAGAAAGGGGAACCAGGACAAGAGCCACATTATCATTTTCTGAAATTGCTGATTGGTATCTGACAAAATATTGTCATGATTTTTATTCAAAGAATTAAAATCCTGAGACCTGGTCCTTTGCACTAGAGCATAGTATAAAGCTTAAATATCCTACTTTGGGGGACAATCTTCAGAAGCTGAATTGCCCCAGGTTCCTGCCTAATAAAATGATCTTCTGAAAAATTGACTAGTATATTTTGGCTGTGAGCATCAGAAAATACCACAAACAAAATATTTGTATAGCTTATAAAACACTCAAGCTGAATATTAAAAGCATCTGTTTTCAAGGAATATAATTATAAAGTACTTGAAGTGAATCAGGAGGCAGGATTCACAAAACAAACATGTCATAAACAAGCCATTTGACTCATTCAAATACTATGGGTAATAGATGGACTGCTGATTTACAAAGGAATATTTTTCACTGAAGATTCTGACATCAGAAACCATGATAGCATCAAATGCCTCCTGATATCATTCTGGGATAAAAAAAAAAAAATTCTGGGCCATTTATTGAAGCAGTTTGATATTTTTTTTTTAAGAAACATCTGAACAAAGCCTTAATATTTTACAATCTGGCCAATTCATACAATCAAGACCATACTTAAACACTATGTGTTGGTGGTGAACATTAAAATACATATTATACACCCATGAATTATGGCCACACTTTACCTATAAAAGGGCATTAACTGTTTCTCAGAAGTGAAAGATTCACATGTGCAAAGTACCTCTTTTGTTTTTATTTGGGCATATCAAAAGCAAGAAACTTCACTGTGGACATTATGAAGTCAAATGTAATTCATAATGGTCCTGCTGCTTGTGAAGGGAGAACAGACAGAATCCACTTTCTAAGATTAAATTGAAACTTCCTTCTCCAAATGTTAAGCTAAAATTATGGACAAAATTCTTTTCTCACATTTGCATCATGGGACTTAAGCCTGTTATTCTTTCCTCCTACAAGACAGGCTCCTGGGAGTCCCATGTGCTTATCAGGAGCAAAATATCGGATTGGACGTCTGCAATACATATCTTCGTTGAATTTTGTCCCAGATCAAAACACAAGGCTGTTTCTTATTGTTCTCCTGAGGTCTTAGGAAAGTTTGTCTTTTTACAGTCTCAAAAATGATATTAATTTTCAGAAAGACAGTTTCTGAAAGCATTAATCCTACAGCAGTATGGCCATTAAGATCATTTTACCCTATACATGCATGTATTAACTTCATGCAACTTAGAAGAGAAAAGAGAACATAAGGAAGAGGGGAGGAGGATGAAGAATGAAATGTTGTGAAAAGAAGAGGTCAGTAGGTGTAAAATCTGGATGCTTCCAAAAGCAATGGGATCCCAAGGTTAGCATATCCTGATGTACTACTCCTGGGGAGCCGTGGCTAAAGTTGTAAGACTCTGAAACAAGTATTGCAGCTTTATGTTCTCTTTTATAAAACTCTCACTCTTCTTTTTTGCTCATTTAATGTGCTTTATTTGACTGCTGATTGGAGTATTTGACCCTGACAGTTCTCTTTGCAGATGAAATGTTAAGCCTGAGAACCTTTAGCCAGCCACACAAGACCAGCCTTGGGACCCAATGACATCTTTGAACTCTGGCTCTTTCCTCGAGCTTGATTAGAGATTTTATCCTGACTGCCAAAGGGAATGGAAACCTTTAATGAGAAATGGTGTTTTGTGCAGGAGCTATTGATACAGGAAGGAGAGGCACTCTACAAATTAGACGCTAGCTTGACTGAAAAGCTATAGGACTGAAAAGTCACTTTAAAGAATTGCACCATTATAAATCACCATATAATTAGGCATGCAATATATAAAACGAGCATGAAGCATATGGTAAATAATCTTTATAGATATAGTTAATATGAATCTTAAATGCCACCATAAATGTTTTGCTACCTCAAATTGGTAGTGCTGTAAGAGTGAATCAATGAAAATTCTACCATTTGAAATAGGAAAATATATGTACCACATCTCATGTTATTTGATGTTCCTTTTATTAAAGGGACAGTTTTGGTTTTGAAATGCAAGGTTTCTAGGGGGAAAAAGTATTTCTATTGGTGTTATTTTACTTGTACTATTTTCTTGCTTTTATTAATATATAAAAGAGCTAAAAAATAAAATTTTTAAAGGAAAACGTGCAAATGCTTTTTGTAAAGCATACCCTCTGAACTCCGGTAGGTAAGCCATTAAGCATGAATATACCTTGTTTAGCCTACAGTCTTTTCTCCAGAGAAACAGCTAGCTTGAAGTTAAACTTTTGAACTAGAGATCCAAAATATTCAACTAATATGGTGAATATTACTAACAAATATTAATCAATTACCAATGGGATTAGTTGTTAAATTCGGTTAAATTTTTCAGTAAAGGTAATCCGTTGAATTATTCTATAGGTCTCCATTAAGTCACTCTAAATTATTCTATATGTCTCTTGGACATAATTAGATGAATTTTCTGTATAGATAAGGCATCATGATATTTCAGCCATGGTCAAAATTTCCAAAGAGACCATCAAGTTGCTTAGGGAAGAGAAGTGTCACTTCGTTCTCAAGCTTTCTTTGAACAGTTGCTAATATATAAAATGAATTTAGAACCACATTTATTTTTTTTATCTCTGTCAGGATTTCAATGCTTTAATCCATTCAGGAAAACAAAGTTCAAAGTTTTATATGAGCTCAGGCATAGATTATATAGCCTGCCACATGACAAACCCTGTAGGAAACTGTTAGGAGACAGCGTGACACTTTTTCACCTGGGCCGTTATTCCAGCAAATTGATTACCTCCACAGCTGCATGGAAAGCAAACTTGTACTGTGGTCTCTATCAGTGCCCTAGTTTTTCTCTTTCCCTTCCCCATATTTTAGCCATTCAGTCTAATGCACCACTGAGACACTCCTCTCTTTACCTTTCTTACAAGTTGTCTTTTCTTTGTTCAGAAAACATAGATATGCTCCAGGAATACTAGATGTTTACTGTAGTTACTCATGCAGACTGAGTATTTTTAAGGCAAGGAAACTGGTGTTTTAAAAAAGATCTCTATTTTAATCCAATCCACCTCCAGTGCTATAAAATGCAATACAAAAACGTTTGTTTAAATATTTAGCAGTTACCAGTTGAACTAAAGAATCAAGGCTCAGAAATAAAATGATATAGACTTGATAGCATTTTGAACCAACATAATTAATTTTAACTTTTAATTATAGTTGAGTGTGGGAGTCCCACATAGTCATAATTCAACAGTTTTCCACATTTTATGTGCCTGATCCCATTCACTTTGACTGTTATCAGCACTAAGCACAGGATTCTTTCGGCTGTTTGTTTGTCACCTAAAATACGAGTTATCTTTTCCAGATTTGTGTCATATGCAAATTTCATCAGCATTACATCAACATTTTTAAATAAAAAGTATAAAAAATATAGCCAAATGATTTGTATGCATGAATGTGTGTTTACACACTTACACATACATGCATCCGTCTTGAGAACCACTATTTTTTAAAGATTT
The DNA here is from genome assembly GCA_963574885.1 of Lepilemur ruficaudatus. NCBI lineage: Eukaryota > Metazoa > Chordata > Mammalia > Primates > Lepilemuridae > Lepilemur > Lepilemur ruficaudatus. The sequence continues at coordinate 36,226 of CAUYRT010105176.1, read as the reverse complement.
TTAGACATTTTTTAATGAGTTTTTGAAGACAAATACAATGAAGACCAAAGGTATAACTATCTTGATCAAACCCACAAAGGTGTCTGAGCCACAATATAATGATGATTCTGCAAAACCAACGAGTCCCTTGAGGTTTCTGAAAATGCACCAACTAGTCTACCTGCATGTATTAGGATGCTCATCCCCGTCGTCAGCCCCTACTTCTCCCTCCCTCAGAGGCCACCCTTCTCCTGAACTGTGTATTACACAGCCCCTCACTGTATCACACATGCGTGTTTGTTTGCACAACAGATTGTTCACTTTCACTTAGTTTTAAACTTTATAAACAGGCCTCATACTGTCTACATTTCTGAACACTTGTTTATTTCACTCAAGACTGTGTTCCTAGGATTTGACTATGCTATTGCATGTAGCTGTGTATAAAATTGATGTTTACTTTTGTATAATAATATCCCATTATGTGACTATACCATAAACTTTTATTTATTATTCCACTAATGGTCATTCAAGATTTTTTCCATTTTTTGCTTTTATGAAACTTCGCTATGCAAATTCAGGCACGTGTGGAAATTGAGGACCTAGGTCACAAGACAAATGCTAAACCTTAAAAAATATGACAAATTGTTTTCTAATTTTTTTATCTAGATTTTAAAATTATGTTTATAGCTAGTATATAGGTAACATCAAATGAAAATTTGAATAGACAATATATAACTATATAATTTGAATAATTAACAAATGAATATAATGACATTTTCAAAATATATAAAAGGATATACAATGAAACATGTCCCTTCCCACTTCTGCCCCATAATCCTACATGTCCTCTCTTCAGAGAAAAGCATTGTCACTAATCTTGCTATTTTTTAAAAATCCTTAATATCAACAAATCATTATTTAAGTATGAATTTTATTTTTGAAATAGTCAAAGATATTTAGGATTAATTTAAGAAATCAATAGCAATAAAATTTTTGGTCAAAATTAATTGATGTCTAAAAACATGATTCAATAGGATGAATGGTATTGATTGTAAAGTTACAAGGGACATCATATTTAATGTTGAAACACTGAGTATTTTGAACCCTAACATTGAGAACAAGACAAGGATGTCCATTTTCACAACTTCTTTTCAATAGCATACTAGAAGTCTTATCCTGTATAATACAACAAAAAGAGGAAAAAATAAAGGCAGAAAAAGAGAAAGTGAGACTATTCCTATCCACAGATGACATGAATATTTACATGGCCAATCCTAAAGAATCAACAGGAAAAGAAAAAAAACTACTGGAACTAACAAGTGAATTTAGCAAGTCTCAAATTAAAGGCCAATATATTTTATTGACCTAATTTTACTTCTTTATACTAAGAGCAAATGATTGAAAATTTAGTATTAAAAGGTTTCTATTTACATTAGCATAAAATACTAATTAATTTCAGCAAAGATATATAAAACTCTATACTGAAAACTACAAAATGTTGCTGAGGGAAGTTAAACATAAATAAGTAAAAAGCCATTAACATGCCCATGGATTAGAAGACTTAATATTTTATAAAGTGATTCTCCCAAAATTAACTTATAAATTTAACTCTATCTCCACCATAAACCCATTAGGCTTTTATATAAGTTTACAAGCTGATTGTAACACTTATACGAAAATGCAAATGACTACAAATTGCCATAACAACTTGCATAAGAAGAAAAAAAACCGAAGGATTTACACTTGATTATACCTACTATAAAGCTACAGTAATAAAACAGTGTAGGATTGGCATAAAGATGTACTTATAGACTGATGGAACAGAATAGAATCCAGGACACAATTTCACACAGATAATTCACTTTTCAACCATGGCACCAAAGCAATCCCATGGGAGAAAGGAAAGTCTTTTTAACAAATGGTGCTGGAACTTGATATCAATGTGAGATTTATTTATAAGAAAATATTTACCAAATACTCAAGTCTAACTAACCATAGTGTGTTTGTCATTCATTTTTCAAATAACATGGTGCTCCGTTAACTTGCAACTCAAACAGTAGCACAACGACATTTCCTCAAGATAACCACGGTACCTCAGGATGCAACAGAAGTGCTTTATGTATACTTCCCATTTTGTGACACAGAATATTACCAACTTATATACTCAAAGGTGGAGATACAATAAAATTAGTAATTTTTACTGCTTTATCAAGGGCACTCTTTAGGAGAAACTGATTACTTTTTCTTATAAGTACGTGGCAGTATCTATTGTTGCAGTTTGGTGTCACTTTCTGCTAAGATTTCAGCAGTTTTTCCAATCATTACTTTTGCAACATCCATGTCAATGTCAACACTGTGAAAAAGGCAAGAGCATCTTCCTATTATCATGAAAATAGCTTTGACCTTGTAGTCTTCCTGAAAAAGTCAAAGGGACCCCCAAGGAGCCACAGACCACACTTTCAGAACTACTGATCAGATGATAGATAGATAAATAGATATAAATTAATTAATTAAAATCATTCAGCATATTGAAAGAGCCATTATTAAGTAAGGCTATTACTAGGCATCCAGTCTCTTATGTAGAGAGACAAATGCCCACCCGTTCTCATCTTGATTTATAGAAAACCAAGTCTACATTTTTCTATTTTCTAAATCATTTATAAAGGAAACAAGTTTTTATAATATATATGCATGCATACACATACACACACACACACATATATATATGCAGGTGTAGACACATACAGATATATATATATATATACACAAATATATAATGAAGAGGCAGCTTGAATTTTTTTCATCACGGCTTTGAATAATACTGAGTATAATATAGTTTGGGACTGATACTCTAGTTGGTTTTTCACACTATTTAGCAAGGTGGAGATGCAGCTTTAGCCACTCAAAGTAGTGGTATCTTACTGCTCAGAGGCTAGATTTCCATCCACCCCAAACTCTGGGACTGTCCCTGAGGGGCCCACTGGAGCATACCTAATTGTGCTACACGGTATTATTCAGGGAAGACGGGACTATTTAACTCTTCAATTTCTTAAGTGAATCATTTTGTGGGACAGATGCTAAAGGGGAGGTAAATTTGCCAATAAAGACTTTACGAAGATACAGTAATTAGCTAGAGACATCGCTCTCTTCCTGAGACTAAAGAAAGACAACGTTCGTGGAGGAAAAAGTGTCCTTCTAAAATATTCAATAACTCTCTGCACTTTCTAGTTCTCATTTTTAGTTCTCGTCTGCCAGGCAACATAATAACATTCCTTCCCACACATGTCCACATTAGGTCAAATATCGATTTGGGAGCTGGATGAATAAAACATTTCTGAAAGAGCAAAATATCAGTCACATCCAGCCAGCCAGATATTATCAAATACCAAGCAGCCAACATTTAGAGTCTTTAATGTTCAGACTGTCAGCGATAGGAACTCTACAAATTTAAACCCAGATTCTTCTCATACTTTCCTGCTATATTTGAGAAAATTAATCTGGAGAAAATCCTGATATTACTATTTTTATTTTCCTATGAGGTCACAGCCTGCCCCCCTCCCTCTCTTCTCTCCATCCCTTCCTTCCTTCCTTCCTCAAATATTTTTTGAGTACCTATAATGTGCCAAACAGTATGGTAGTATCTCATAGCATGGTATTAGGCCTCAATGTGTTTGGCTTTTTTAATATATAGGAAGCTTTTGGGGAACCAATGTAACAGAAACTGTACCAATAATACATAATTATCTAAGATAGTGGCAGCTTCTTCCCTGTAATCATGACTTTTCTCCCAGTCTCAGCTATCTTTTCTTCTAATGTGTCCTAAGTTCTGTGTAAATGATTGTGCGTTGTATTTTTTAATATCTCCTGTTATGTATGTTACTTTAGCATTATATAATTTCCTGACTTGTACTCAATTCGCTCATTTAACGTTGACTATTCGCTTTGCAAGAGTTTACTCTCTTTGCTTTGCTGTTTTTATTGCCATCACTGAAATTTCAACTTACTTATCATCTTCTGCCATATTTATAAAACACACATAAATCTGGGAAGGCAGTCTAGCATAATATTTAAGCAAGATCTTGGGCTCTGAAGTCAATCTGCCTGACTGGGTTCCAACTCAGTCATGTCCTAGCTTTGGGACCACAGGCAAATTGCCTAACCTAAAGCTGAGTTTTTTTCTGATCAGCAAAATGACGCTAATCACAGTAACTCCTTCAAAGAGTTGCTTTCATATTAAATGAGATAATGTTTACAAAGCACTTAGCATAATACCTGGCATATAGTAGGGGGAGATACAAATGTTAATCCAGTGAAATTAATAGGATAAATAGATTATATTCTTCCTAAATTCACTTATTATCTTGATTGCTCTAGCTTGATAAGTATACTTCCCACTTTCACTCATTACAAATAATTGTCACTTTTGCCTGCTGACTTTCAGACTGGAACTTATACACCATCAGTTCCCCTGTGTCTCCGGCTTGCTGACTGCAGTCTTGAAATTTGTTGGCCTCCATGATGCATGAGTCAATTCCTTATAATAAATCTCTCTTTCTTTCGTATATGTACGTGCATATATGTATGCATATATGATATATACATGCATCATCCTATTAGTCCCATTTCTCTGGGGAACCCTGAATAATAGAGGTGGTGATGAGGGCAAACTGTAGAGTACATGTCTTGCTCCAGCTGATGGCTTGCATGTGAGAATAGTGACCCAATGCTGCCAGATAATTTATTTATCAAGAGAAGCCAGAAGTCTGGGAATTTTTAACTACAGGCAACAAGGTTAAATAAAAAATAAGCATATATCATTAGCCAAGCAAAACATGTTTAGAGGTCATAGGCATCCCAGGACCTCCCAATATTTACCTCAGCTTTAGACAGTTAGGGACCATGAGAGGTTTTCTGAGCAAGATCATTCTCATGTTAGCACATGGAAAGAATTAGAGGAGAAGTACGCTAAGGGCTCAGAGACCAGTTAATAGGTTCTTGCGACAATGGAAGTTCAAATGATGAAAGTCCAAAAGAGAGTCATGATAGTGAAGCTACAAAGGAAAGAACATTTGAAAGAGGTGGTGGTAACAGACAGGAATGAGGAATGAAACTCACTATTCCAAGACCAGGTTAATGATGAGGCTGTTGGCAGAAGTAGCCCTCTTCCTAGTGCTGTGACAGCAACTTACAAATCTCTCAATTCATCTACTTGAACAAAAAAAAAAGGAAAGGAAAGCTTCTTCTGTGAAGTATATGTTTTTATTAAGGTACCACTAATTAATATAATAGATGTACTTCAAAACTTCAGTGGCCTAAGAAATAAATGTATTGTTCACTCATGTAACAGTCCTATATGGCCTGTATATAACACCTGTATTGGTGCCTTCTCCTCAATGATTCAGGGATCTAGGCTTCCTTCTCTTGAAACTACGCCATGTCATGGGGCCTTTGAGTCCTTTACTCCAGGTCAGTAGATAGGTAAAGAGCCTGGGAGATCAAGCAGGCAATTTTTGATGAGCCTAGCCTGGAAGTAGAGCACATCACATTAGCCCACATTTTATTGAGTAGAACTTGGTCCCAGGCCATACCTGGCCTTCCTGCAAAGGAGGAAGAAGAAAGAAATTTTAGAAACAACTAACCAGTCAGTCACACTATAGGTAAAAGTATGTATTCTATCTGAGCTCATTTTCTCAACTATAAAATGAAAAATTTGGATTTAATACTTTCTGAGATTCCTTTCAGTTTATTAAGTTTTTATTATTTGAGTAGAAGCATTCTAAGATAATAAAAAACACCAGGCACATTTTCCCTCTTTATTAAAATTCATAGATAATATTATATGTTCAAATCTAGTCTCCATAAATGAAGTAAATGACGAAAATATTTGGTAGAATTTTTTTTTTTTTTAGAATTTTGTAAGAAGGAGGTTGGAAATATCTGTATAACTGCTACGATTTTTTTCTTCTATTAGCTAGAGGATTTATGTCTCTTCTTGATTTATTGTTTCACTGTACTCACTACAATTGTTTCATTATTATTATTGTGCACAGTTTTTTGTTTCTAGATTGTTCTTTACCTGTGACTTTTTTCCCATTGATTGTTGCACATTATCATAACACTTAGGTTACTTTAAGATAATGCAATAGGCTTCCAATCATAGCTTGACTCACTTTAGCCTTTGACAAATCATGAACCACTTCCATAAAGGTAACAGTGTTGATGAAATGTTGTATCACCTCCTTTGGTTAAAAAATTTCAAGCCCAGTGCTGTATTAAAAGTATTGTGTCCACTGCATGGCAAAGTTGTTATCTTCTAGGGACTTGGACTGAAACAAAGATTCTTTGAATGCTGATTTACAGCTGATTAACAAGGAATAAAAATCTCACTGGTTGCCTTGCAAACACTACCCTAGTTAGTGCTGACCAATAAAATCTTCACAGTCATCCCAGCTCTTCAATATTTGTGACCAGAGTGTACATGTACCTGCTCCTCCTTTAGCCTCCTCTGAACCAATTCTAAGATGTATTACTGCTGCAAAATAAGTAAAGCCACCAGTTCTGGCATGACATTCCCCAAAGGTCTCTCTCCAGTCACTGTACTTAACCTGACTGTACATAATTTTTAGCCTTAATGATGACTTTGTCCTTATTTAAGACATTTATATTCTGGCTTCTATTGTATTTTCTTCCACTAATGGTCAGTAAAACACTTACTCTACTATAAGAAGGAATTTTTAAAAAATTTCTACCCTTGACTTGTTATAGGACATTTATAGAATAATGTTATGTCCTTTCTTAAGATAACACCCTATAACATTATTTTAACTGATGAAAAGCAATGTTCAAATGAGGCATTTCATGACATTTTACTAGCAATTATCATAACACTAATCACATACAATGGATTGACATCCCATGATATTTCCTTTCTATATTTCTAGATGCCATCAATATTCCTATAGCAATGACAATGAGTATGTACAAAAGGATAGTGTAATTTCTTAGATTTTAATTAACACTGAATGGAACTATGCTAAGAACAAATACAAGATGAACAGCTCTTTCTTTTCATTCTCTTGTTCTCTCTCGTTCCTAACAAAAGTAATTTATAATTTCAACATTTCCTGCTGCTTCTCCAAAATCCCAGTTTTAAACTCAATCAAAAGATGCCAACATATTCCAAAGTGAGAGAATGCTTTGGATTCTGTACTCCTCCTGTCTTCCTCATCTTTAAGGGATTTTAAGTCTTTTCTTTCCCAAGCTGCCAGTTATGCTGGATTGTTCTGAAATGTGAATGTTTTTTTGTGTAAATAGGAGCTACCATCGACTAGTGCAACAATACGAACTTCACACTTGTCATTTACTGAAACCTGCCTTTTGAGCCCTGTCAGTCATGTGCCTCTACATGTGTGTTTCTTGGTTGGAGCAGCGTTGTTTTGTGGCAGCTTCTGTTTAGGAATTCATGTCGCTGTTTGGCATTTATGTAGTTCAGCTGTTAAAGAGTCAGGGTAAGAAGAAAGAAAACATGCAGGAGTGAAGGTTTCAGGGGCAAAGAGGGAAATAAGAAGGGGCTTTAGGTTATGAAATAACAATGCTAGCCATGTGGCAGCAATAAACGACAGGCACAAACCCTCGGTTAGGAAAGACACAGTGACAGATGTAGCTCACACCCATGCTGCTGATCTGGGTGGCCGAGTGCTATTACAAAGGGCAAGTGTTGCATGAAATATTAGCAGTTACCTTCACCTCTCAATATTTTTCATTCTTTACAACACTGAGCTTGATTACAATGTGCCAGTGAGCTTAGATGTGCTTAATGCAAAGACAAAGAGACTCTGAAAAAGAGTCATGCAGATGAAAAGCGAAATACTGTGGATTCTAACCAGGGTTGACAGAACTGTGCATGATTCATAATGTGGGTTCAAGTATGCCCAGAAGTTCAGATATTTATCCAACATTTATCTACGTAAAACTGTATCCCTTGGGGCTCTTGCATTTTAATCGGAAAATAATAGGAGTAGGCTTTCTCTGGAGTTCTGAAACACTTTTAGCTTCCTATTAGTCTCAAATCACTAGGAAGCACTGAGTTTAGAGATCTGAGGTTCAGCGAGCAAGTTTTTAAAGAATATGTAAACAAAGGGTAATGCAAATTAAATTTCACCGCTTTCTAAATTACTCTAGGAAAAATAATATAGGTTCTCGCTCTTGTTTAACTAACATTTTATATTTATGCTTAGAAAAGAGAAAATGTAGGTTTCTAGGGATTCTTTGGAAGATGTGGCTTATAGAGAGAGGTAAATAGAGAGACGTAAAATTAAAATGCATAAAAGTTAAAAAAATGTTTTTTCAAAACTCATTGCTTCCATTCTACAGCAAGTCCCCATCTTTAACTGAATAACTTGAGTCTCACAAATGATGCATTTTAGATCTGTTGTGAAATCTACACCGTAACAATTGCATCTCTATTCCAATACTATAAACCTTAATACATCAACTGAATATTGATGCCATATTAATATTTTAATATTAATATATTAATATTTTCATATTATCTTAGTAGAAAACCTCTTTTAAAAGGTCAAATACAACTGACTGCAAATAACCAAATGGTACAATCAGACTTTAAGATACGCGTACAACATTAGACCAGGACAGCATCTCAAGCATTACGTTGTGCTGTGGGTGGTATGAAACTGCTGACTTTTCTTCTCCAAGGGGACTGAAAGTATATTTCTAATCTACTCTTAGAAATAAAATCTTAATGAATACTAATTCATTAATATCTTAATGAATTATTTCCACTCTTAGCAATATCTTAAATGAATGCTGTAAAAAGTTTACAAACAAATATATAGCCATGACTTACTTCTAGAAACTTTGTAAGAGCTTACTTGGGCAGCTCATGTACAGCAATACAAACAACACAGAGAAGATAGCATGACATCTGCACGTGGATTAACATGTACATTTATGATGTTATCCATATTTTTCAGTGGATTCTGGCAGCCGGGGAATGTGGGCAGGGGAAAGACTACAAAGGGGCACAATGAAATGTTGGGGTGGTAGTGGAAATGCTCTATGTCATGATCGTAGTGGTGGTAATATGACTGTATACATTTGTCAAAACTCATCAAATTAGACTTTTAAAATTTTTGAATTCTATTGTATGTAAGTTATATCTCAATAAAGCTAAAAAAAAATGTTTTCAAATACCAAAAAAAAAAAAATCTTTGCAAAAATACTAATTCTTTCTCCCAATGCACTAAACAGGGCAATAAAATTTCACAAAAAGCACAGGGACTTTTCCTTTTTATTCTCCTTTGTTGAGGAATTCTGACATGGCTGAAACAGCAGGTTTTACATTAATTCATCAATCTCTCAAAACCAAATAAAAAATTTACCTTATTTAGATAGTCAAGTGATTATATCAAAGTAACATCTAATAAACTAGATATTAAACTAAACCAAAGCAATTGTTGAGGGAATGTGTCAAATGCTTCTCAAAAACAAACAAAATAGTTTAAGAACAATTTTTTTCTTCCAACTTTCGATCATAAAAATCTATTTTCCTTTCTTCAAGCATTCACTGGATTAACATGCAGATTATGCACAGAGAATGGATATATGTGTGTGCATCTGTCTGTATGTCTCCAGTATAAGTACTTACGACAACAGAAGTTTGATGAGATTAGTAATATGGAGTTCCTTTTTGCCTTTTTTCTCTCCAGATTTTTTGGGACATGTCAATCTGCTGAGGTGGGAAAAATGAAGCTTGAACAGAAAACAAAATTGAAGCTAAAGACAATAGAGAAGATTGATTAACCCCATGTTATCAAGTAAATGTCAATAGCAAGGAGCTACTGGGCTCCTGCACTGTTTTCCTCTAAACTTTTAGCCTTACACCCGTCAAACCTCAAGATAACTATCCATCATGGAGTCAAAGTGGCGAACAACTGTGTGGTCCTTTGATAAGGGACAGTGTCACAATTTGTCTCCTTCTCTTCCCACAGATCACAGCTAAGGGGGTAAGGCCAGGCCACAACAGCTGCAAATAGCCCAAAGACATTCTTTAGTGTAAAACAAATTCTCAGCAAAAATGTAGAATAGAAATCTAAGCAACCTTCAAAAAATATCTAAATTCAATGATTATTTACTTGGAGTTTTCATGTCAATTGCATTTGTTCCCTTTCTAAACGCTAGTTTTGATGAACCCAATTGTTAAGTATAATTAAATAACAGAATTGGGATACATTTAAAAATGTGATGATGTTAGCAATTCCCTTAAAGCTACAATGCAGCATCTATATAATCTGAGTAATGTTTAATATTTGTGGCTGGACTATGTTGTCATTTAGGCAATGCTTGCAAGGAAGAAATTCATGCATTTAGATATGTGATAGAACATCTATGCCTCTCAGACATGAATGAATTTAATAAAGTTGCAAGATACAAAATTAACATACAAAAATCAGTAGTGTTTATATACACCAATAGCAAACTATCTGGAAAAGAAATCAAAACAGCATTCCAATTAAAATAGCTACAAAAAAATTACCCAGGAATAACTTAGCCAAAGATGTGAAAGATTTCTACAATTAAAACTATAGAACTATGAAAGAAATTGAAGAGAACATGAATAAATGAGAACATGAATAAAGACATCCTATATTCACAGATTGGAATAATTAACGTTATTAAAATGTCAAAATAGCCAAAGCTATCTTGAGCAAAAAGAACAAAGCTGGATGAATCATACTACCTGACTTTAAAATATACTATAAAGCTATATTAACCAAAACAGTATTGTACTAGCATAAAAACAGACACCTGGACCGATGGAGTAGAATATAGAACCTAAATATAAATTCATGCATTTACAGCCAGCTAATCTTCAACAAAGGCAACAAGAACACACATCGGGGAAACAATAGTTTCTTCAATAAATTGTGCTGGGAAAACTGGATATCCACATGCAGAAGAATGAAACTAGACCCTAATCTCTCACTATATACAAAAATCAACCCTAAATCGATTAAAGACTTAAATGTAAGACTCAAAACTATTAAACTATTAGAAAACAACATAGGGAAAATGCTTCATAAAATTTGACTGGGCACAGGTTTTTAAATAAAACCTCAAAAGTGCAGGTAACAAAATAAAAATAGACAAAGGAGATTACATCACACTAAAACGCATCTGCACAACAATGCAAACAATTAACAGAGTGAAAAGACAATCAACAGAATGGGAGTAAATATTTGCAAATTACACATTTGACAAGGGGTTAATATCTAGAATATACAAGGAACTCAAACAACTCAATAACAAAAAAACACATTGTCAAAAACTGAGCAAAACCCTGAGTAGATATTTCTCAAAAGAAGGAATATAAATGCCCAATAGATACATGAAAAAATGTTCAACATCACTAATCATTAGGGAAACGCAAATCAAAACCACAATGAGACATCACTTCATCCAAGTTAGAATGGCCATAATCAAAAAGACAAAAAATAACAAATTTATTTTGGAGAACGGGGAACTCTTATGCACTGCTGATGGGAAGGTAAATTAGTAGTCATTATGGAAAATAGCATGGCGGTTCCTCAAAAAATTAAAAACAGAACAACCACATGATCCAGCAATACCATTACTAGGTATATATCCAAAGATAATGAAATCAGTAGGTCCAAGAGATATGTGCACTCTCATGTGTATTGCAGCACTATTCACAATATTCAAGGTATGCAGTCAACCTAAATGCCCATCTACAGATGAATGGGTAAAGAAAATGCGGTGTAGACAATGGAAAACTATCCAGCTGTAAAACAGAATGAAAACCTGTCATAGCAGAAACATGAATGAACCTGGAGGACATTATCTTAAATGAAATAAGCCAGGTACAAAAAGAAAAACACTGCATTATCTCACTCATATGTGGAATATAAAAAAAGTTCATTTCATAGAAGCAGAGAGTAGACTAGTGGTTACCAGAAGCTGGGAGAATAGAGGGTAAGGGGGACTGGGAGAAGCTGTTCAATGGGCACAAAGTTATGGTTAGACAGGAAGAATAAATCGTGGTGTTCTATTACATAGTAAGTAGGGTGACTATAGCAAATACCAATGTAGTATGTATTTCAAGATTGCCAAAAGAGTTTGAATGTTATCACCACAAAGAAATGATAAATATTTCAATTATGGACACAGTAATTACCCTGATTTGATCATTATATGATATATATATGCACTGAAACATCACAATGTACCCTATAACTATGCATAAATATTATGTGTCAATTATAAATAAATAATTAATTAATAATTCTTGAATGAAGCAATACCCCCATCCTCCCTGCCAAAAAGAATTCATCCTAATTAATGAAGAATGCTTAGTAGCCTGGAAAATATCCATGTCATATTAGGAGAAAGAAAAAAAAACCTTAAAAATCTGAGCTATAACTAAAATTATGTTAATATATATTCACAGAAAAAAGTTAGAAGCTTACAAAATATATCACTTGGTATGTTAGAGGGGTGAGATTTGGACAACATTTTTTCTGCTGTATTTTCTAAGTTTTTTCAGATATTATTTCATTATTTCTTGACATATTTTTTTCTCTATACACTTGAAAACTTAGCAAGTTTACATTTCCTAAGATTCTGTGCTTAGTAAATATTAGTTTTAAAAGAAAGAGCTCTGCATTATCACCAATTCTCAAGCAGACTTGTGACTATCCTCCTCTGGGCCACAGATCCCAGCCTCTTGAGCAGGAAGCAGCTCTACATAAGGGTAATGAGAAGAAACATATTCCTAAATAAGTATTCTGAGGCCTTGGGTTGCTAATCTGAGTCTTTTCAGTGGAATGAAACAAAGTAGAAATGAAGGAAGAGAACCTAGGATTTTATGCAAGGTTCAGAACCTCACAGAACACTCTAACGTCACCAAGCAAAGGATTTATTCTGCCCCACCCTGACTACATTTCTGCCCTCTTAAACTGTTTAGTTCATGATTTCTTTTGCCCTCAAATCTGCTCTTGGAGTCCATTTTAAACTGATTTTGCCTGTATAAAGACATTTATGGGAAAAACACTTGAGTTTTTTCAAGCCCCAAACCCCTTTCTGAGAAGACACAGCTTCTTAGCCTTTATATGTCTCCAACATTCTCCAACTGTCCTATTGTCCAAAGTACACATTTTATTTATTTTATTTTATTTTACTTTACTTTATTTTATTTTTTAGAGACAGAGTGTTGCTCTGTCACCCAGGCTAGAGTGCAGTAGTGTCCTCATAGCTCACTGCAGCCTTGAACTCCTGGCTTCAAGTGATTCTTTGGCCTTAGCCTCCCGAGTTGCTGGGACTACAGGTGCGTGCCACCATATCAAGCTAATTTTTTGTTTTTTATTATTTGTAGAGACAGAGTCTCAGTATGTTGCCAAGCCTGGTCTCTTAAAATACTGAGAGGATTACAGGCATGAGCCACTGCACCCTGCCCATTTTTTTAAATCTTAAAGGCATTTAGTGTGCTGATTTTTACAAACATACAAACACCTATCAGAGAAGTATAAATTAGCTAGTGTCACTTTCAGTCAACATTTATATTGAGAGTGGACAAGGATGTGGCAAAACAAGGCCTGTGAAAAATGGGCTAGTGGGTAGGAATAGGGACCAGCAAAAGGGAAGAGATGGTTGCTGAAGGGGAAAGGAAGAACCCAGCAGGTGAAATCTTGCTTAACCACCACCCAATCCTGGGTCAGTACCGTTAATCCTGGTTGAGTAAAGGATGTGAACTTCAGAATCAGACCAACTTGGATTCAAATCCTATCTCTACCACTTAGTTATTCTGAGGTCACAAGTTCCCTAACCTGTGTCAATAGTGTGTTTCCTTCATTGTCCAGTAGGGAAGTATATATGCTTCACGAAAATATTTTAAAGACTAAAGGAGGTAACTGTGTATTTAACCATCTATAAGAAGAACTTCATAAATGTTAATGACTATTCCTTTATCTTCTTTTTCTTACTGTTTTCTTCTGTAAATTAGGGACATATTATACTCCCTAAATCTATTATCAATGTGTTTTGAAGCCTTATTAAAAATATCTAATTACTACCAGTCTCTCACGATGGTCAAAACTAGGTCTCTAAAGGCCATGCTGGCCCCTTCTGTCTTGAGAAGGTCTAGGATTGTTTTTCAGCTTCCTGAGCAAATAGCATGGAAATTACTTATATGTTTCTTGGATGAGGAATTCAAGCTGTCTTCTCCATCCTAATCTGTTACAGAATATAATGAGCTCCCCAGATGTGGGCTGTGTGGGAGTGGAGCCACAGCAAAGATCTGTAGAGAAATGATGGTCTCATCTCAAGCCCCTAGATGAGGCCTCTAAAATTCAGAGAGCAAAGTAAAGAGCCACGAGAGCCGGGAGCTCGCTTGAAGTTCAGTTACGAGCGTGATGAAGGGATCAGAACTGCAGTGTCAGCAGACTGTCTCGAATCTAAAGGTTTGCTCTACCTGAAAAACTCCCAGAAATGTTGATTCCTACTTGCAGTATAGACCCTTTAAAAACAGCATAGCAAAGAGATTCTAATAGCATTGTCTTTATTTGTCACATACAGTTTGGAAGTCCCAAATTCCACAACATTATGAAAAATAAAACCTTCCAAGGGTGTATGGCAAGATACAATTAGAGTACGAGCAAGTTGATTTTTTTTAATTTATTTATTTTTGGTTTTTTTAGCTCTATAGGTTTGAATAAAAATAGCTCTAAACATAATTGTAACATGTTAATTGCTTTGTATTTGATCTTCTCATGAAGTCAGCAGGGGTTTTGCCTACTGAAGAGCCATCAGAGAGAGGACTTTGCTAGAACTAAAAAAAAATGCTACCAGCTATTCCATTTTGATAAGAAAATTAAGTCTATATTATACGTAACAATAATCCATAAGCATGCTCTAACAGCATTTAGCACATAAGCATTATTCCTGAGAATATTTTCAAACCTGAATAATTATGAAATTTAGGTCTATTAGACTATCAAATAGAATGAAATTCCTAACATAAAAAATGAAAAGAAAAAAAAAACCTTTGTGTCTTGCTTTACATTTCAGAAGTCAAAGAAGCAAAAATTCTTTTCACTGAAGCTTTCCCATTCCCAAGGAACTACTTCACAGACATACACACGTGCACATGGAAACATACACCCTAATACATGAATGGGTATGGCAGTATCTTATGGGATGCTAAGCATGTAATATACATGATAAAGCATTGCTATACCAGAAATATGGCTCTAAATAGTCACATGTGACTACTCAATGAGGAGAGTATGTAGGATAACCAATTCAAGAAAGCTGTGTTACAAGATCCCATTCTATTTTTAGGCTGGATTTTTCTAGACAGATGTTGAAAACCCATAAAGAGGATTTTAAAAGTGTTATTACTGGTAAGTTATTGCACCCTTAATGTAGTCCGTACTGTGGCAATAGAAGCTTCAGGAAAACATCTTTTCTTTCTGTCTCTTTCTCTCTTTAAACTTTATTTATAGCCTTGCAAAAGACTAGCATTCACATAACCCGCCTTTACAGGCATGCCAGAAGATTAATGATATCGCAGTGTTCTTGAGAACAAAAATGTGTCTACCACTGTGTTGAATAATCTCTCCTTTCACACATTAAAAGTGAGATGAGGCCTACTTTAGAAAGCAAGGACAATGTGTCACAAAGAGTTAGTTGGCTTAAAGACATACCCGTATCGCTATCCTGAATCACAAATTGTTTTCATGCATGTTATCTTGAGAATAAGAAAGCTTTTATCACAATCACTTTTTTAAATTTACATTGAGCCTCAAAATTTGACTTAGTCTAGTTTTTTTTTTTTTTTTTTTACAATCTGTTGCTGGTAAGAATCGAAAATTAGGAGAAAGTTGTACATTATGACCTCTTATCTCTACTTTCATCAAATTTGGCTAACAAGACTGGAAGCTACATAAATATTTAAATATTATAAATGCAGTTATTTTTGTTAAAGCTATCTTTTGTCTAGTAATAATATTAATAATAATAACTGAACTTTTATTGGACCCTTACCTCATGCCATACACCATGCTAAGTGTTTAATATACATCATCGTCTTTAATCCTCATGACAATCCTAAAAGGTAATTACTACTCTTATCCCCTTTGATGCAGGAAAGGATTTATTCTTAGAGAGATACATGACTCACCCTAAATCACCCCTCTAATAAGTGACAGAAACACAACTCAAACCCAGATTTCTGGAACTTCAATGCCACGCTCTTAACAACTAAGATACACTGCCTCTCAGGCTATATGCCTGACTTTTACTCAGCCATGTGATATTTACAAGTTGTTTATAATTTCCAGACATTTCCTTACCACAAATGTCCAAGTGCTTATCATATGCCAGTGACAACCATTGGTCTTTGGGATTATAAAAATGAGTCAAACACAACTCTTGCTCTCAAAGCTTAGTGGGACCACAGAGCCAACTTGAGACCTTCTCAGACTCTAGCCATTTCGTTTTGCAAATCTGCCTGACATCATATGAACATTAAAATGCATTCACATCTCACATTGAATATAGTTCATAAAATTACATTGGGTTGACTTACATTTTCTTGAGATCATTTTTATAGACATCTTAATATCATTAATTTTGATGTAGATTTTTTCATAATTTATAGCCACTATATGTGTTTTTCAGAAGCTCAGACATTTTTGCCCAGGCTCTCTGCCTATGATGCCTAACAATACATTAGTCTTAGTGTGAAAGATAGAAAAGTAAACTAGGAAGGTGGCACAACTTAGTAAGCAATAATAGAGATATCTCCAATGAATTGTGGAAGCCAAAAAATATAAATTCACAGAGCAAAGGAAATTTGAGGAAATTCTTGGGATAAGTATAGAAGCTTACATTGTAACAAAATGCTCATTTCCAAAGCTATTGAGCTAGAAAAATGTGGTGATAAACAAATGTCAAGTAATTATGACTTAAGAAGCATATTTGGGCAGCATAACGGAGGATAAGGATGGAGACTTACATTCAGTGTATTTTCATTGTAGGTGTTTTCCATTATTTGAAGGAAATCTTAATATATATCATGCTGAAAATTCTGTTTCTTTACTGTACCTAACACAGCATCTTGGTTTTCTTTAAAGCATAATATAAATTATAATTGATATTCTTTTTCAGATATCATTTCTATTGCCAATTTCCCTAAGGTAACTAATTACATTTTTTAATTCAGGATATTGATTCATCAGCAAGTATTTATAAATTAATTGGGACAATAGTATATATGTATATGTAAACACAGTATTTATAGTATGTGTGATATATACAGTGAACATATTCATTATATAATATAAATATAACATATATCCTAAATATAGTATATATAAATACAGTAAATACAGATTGTATTCCTGTGTATGTATATTTATAGCTACACACACACACACATACATACCAAGCAACCAGGGACTATATATATTAATATATGCTTTATGCCTACAACCTTAAAACTTCTTTTTAAATTATGAAATATCTCCAGAGAAATGACTAAATCCTATACTTCCCATTAAAAATTTTGGAAAAGAAAGTCTTTTCTCCAGAAAACACTTTTTAGCACAAATGGAAAGCTTTCAGGGGTGAAACCACATATACAAGTGGGAAAAAAAATTATCTTGTAACTATTTTTAAGTAATTCTCTCCAAAATATTTTATGTGTTTAAAATCTGTCTCCACTAGTAACTTGGTTTGATAGAAAAGGAAGATTAAACAAGTAGCTAGGTAGAAGGGTATCTAATTAAGTATCTTTTAAAATGGGAGTAAAGACCCTGTTTTATATGGGTGCTTAAAAATGGGGATACTGACACTAAAACCAATGGAGATGGTAAGCCAAACAGAGTAATACTATCACTAGTTCAAAGCTGTGTTACTAAGGACTCCTGCTCTAAATGAAAATGAAAGATCATGAAATTGGAGACCTTATCATATAAATGAGTTTTCACTTTGTGGAAGAGTAGGAAAAAAAGGTTAAAGAGGTATTTAAAACATAGGCTGAAAAAAATAGGTCATACAATGTAAAAACTTAGTATGAAAAAAGGCCCAGAGAACTGAGAAAAATTCTCCTTTCAAACTATAAAGATGTGAAGCATTTTGATTACTACAATAAATTGGCTGAATAAAATACAATATGCATAACAGTGACCAGACAAGACTTGAGCTGCTTCCCATGTCCTAGATGTTTGGATAGGGAATGACACCAGGATTAAGTTGTGATGTCATTAAATGGAGCATTGCTCCAGACCACATAATTCTGTGCCTTAAAATGTTGCTCCTCATTGTGTGAACTTTGCAATGTGAACCTTGTAGTGTACTCTAGGTTCATTTGTATGATGTTTTTGACAGTCTAAATTTCTTTTTTTTAAAAAAAAAAAAAGCAAATTATGAGATTGGACCCATTTCTCAGTTATTTTTGCTTGAAAATTCTCATAGCCTAATACATATGCACACATAAATTTTTATTCTGTACATTCTAAATTATTAACATTAAGTTAGATACTGGGGAGCTGGGGATATAACTTTGAAAATGTAGACATGATCTTTGCCCTGTTGGAATTTAAGAGTCTAACAAGGAAAGAGAAGTAAATGGACAATTGCAAGGCAGTATAATACATGTTATGATGGAAAAAGTAATGTCCATGAGAAATGTCTTGGAGGAATCAATGCCTATGAAGGCTTCCTAGAGGAAGCTAAATCCAAACTAAGGCCTAACATATAATTATCAACTGAGCCAGAGAAGAGTAGAGGAATTAAGAAAGTGTTTCAGGCAGAGGAAACAGCATGCGCAGAATGCCAGAGACAGGAAAGCATAGATTCTATGGAGGTGGGGAAACTGGAGAGATAAACAGAGGCTAGATCATGCAGGTCCTTATACAGTCCTTTAAAGAGACAGAATATGTTGAAGCTGGGGGATAATATAATTAGATTTGCTTTGCAGAATCATCTTTTTTCTTCTATGTAGAGAAATGAAGATAGGACTAGAGGTGAAGAAGCCAATTATGAGGTTATTTTGGTACGTCATGCCAGAGGCAAATTAGAGTAGGGACAGTTGAGACAAAATAAGATTAAGTAAATACTTATAATGAAGAGTATGTAGGATTTGATACTGCATATGGATGAGACAGAAAGAGGAAGAGAGGAAACAAACATAACCCTCAAGTCTGACGAACAACTAGGCAAGTGGTGGTACCATTTAATGTGGGGAGCAAGGATAGGGCAGGGATGATGATAAGCCCAATTTTGAGTATGCTGAATGTGAGGTACACATGGGCCATCCAGTATAGAATACCAAGCAGGCAGGTAGATATAGAGGTTTGATGCTCTGTAATGAGGTCTAGGCTGGAAATACAAATTTGGAAGTCATCAGCTTATAGGTTTTACAATAATTCAAATTCTAAAACCAAATGACATTGGCCAAGGGGGATGTGTATAGCAAGAAGAGCAAAGTACCAAGGGCTGAGCCCAAAAAAATCCTATTATCCAAGGATTGAGACAGAAAGGAGCGCACAGAAAGGACTGAGGCAGAGAAAGCTTGATGAAAATAGGAAGAAGAGTGAAAGAGTTTCAGAAAAAGGAAGTGTTCAACAGTGTTCAATATGGCTGAGAAGTCCAGCAATACAAGGACCAAGAGGGGTCTATTCTCTTTGCAGGGACCATTTGGTGACATAAGAGATTATGGTCTCAAGGCAATATAGGACAAAAGACAAAATGCCATGTGCAATAACATATTGAGAAGTTACTATTAGCATATATAAATACATACGTGTACATACATATATGTGTGTGTTCACAAAATACAGACACATATACATACACACACACACACATGAAATCACCTTATGAAGTAGGCATTATTATTATCCCCTTTTCCAGGTGAGAAAATAGAGACACAAAGTTCACACAGCTAGTAAGTGGTAAAGTCAGAAACTGAAATAGCTGAGGACTTGAGTGGGAGATGAAAAAGCAGAGAATGGGAGTGTAGATAACCCTTTCCAGCAGAACAGCTGTGATTTTCTCAGCTAGCTTTGTCTGGGAAGACTACATATCAGGTGCAAGCTATCTGGGGAATACTACTCGAATTGCCAACCGAAACTCAAGAGAAAACAAATGGCTTATGGAGGAAACATTTTAAAAATACCTTGTGTTCAAGTGGCAATGATAACAGCATCCCTAAACGTTTTTTTTCAACGTACCATTGCCTTGAGTTTTGACATTACACTATTTATTGTTGCCCATTAAGCCTAAAATTCAAGTATTACCCCATCTGGAGCTACTTTAAGAATTATTCTAACAAAGTTCTCCCAACGGATCTACCAAAGTAACTACCGTCTTGGATACCATATTTTAAATTCTTAGTATGTCTTTATGAAGCATCCACTATGTGCATATATTTTCTGTTTAGGATACTGTCCTTCCAGAAACTTCTTTATGAAGCTAAGATATGTTAGACTGGTCTATATTCTCCACTATAAGACATTAGTTAAATAATAAATTGTCAAGTAAGTTGAGTTTCCACAGTATCTGTATCAGTGAAACATCACTGACTTGTGTGGAATATGAGAAGAAATTCCCCATAATTTTATCTTCATTTTCAATATTTTAGGAATTTTGTGTAGCTATATTCATCATCTACTAGTACTTTATAAGCTATCATTGGATGAGAAACCACATTGAAGTATTTGCTATTTGCATGACTGACTACTCTAATATATGTAAATATAAGTGAAAGGATAATTATAATTGGAAAAACCAACTTTTAAATCATATTTAGAAACAGATCCAGAGTGATCTCTGGAGCAAAAAGAAAAAAAAGTTAAAATTTTAAAATTGTGATCATTTAAATTTATCTTTTTGGAAAGTTTAAAAAATCATCTATTCAATTATTATCATTCCAGTTTTTGATTTGGTGGTCTGCTTTTCATCTCTTCATTTAAAAAAAAAAAGAGTTTCATTTCTAAAAATGCAAACCAATAAAGTTTGCAGTTGCCTCCAGATTTTTCTTTGGCCACAATTGCCTGTTTTCCATAATTGAGTTTCCCAATGACAGTCCATGAACTTTATTGTCAGATTGACTGGCCAAAAACGCTGTATTCTCCCCCAAGATGAAGAATTATTTAAGGGATGCTAAGCACAACTAACATGAAATTGGGAAAGACAATGACTTGCTTTTAACCACAAAAGACATAATAATACTTATTTGAGCCAACATTTTATTAATAGAAGAAAATAAGTTTGTTTTCAGTATTCTGATATGTTACATTGGTCACGTCAAAATGAGGTTACATTGTCCCTAGGACAACCCTGAGATTCCTAAGAGGCACTGCTCCAAATTTCAGTATTCTACTAAATATGAAGTCTAACATGTCACCTCAGAAAGAGGTTATGGTGCCCTCCTCCACTGATAAGAAACACATTAGGGGCCGTATCCCTATACTTACCACAGACCTTATTTTAGCATTGGACACCTGATTTTCAAAGGTTACTTTTTCCATATTAAAGAAAGAATGAGACAGATAACGTGAGAGCTCCCTCATGCTGACTCCAATTTTCTTACATAAGATCTTTCCAGTTTTTCAATGAGAAACCATACCTCCTAGTGACAAATGGGTCAAATTTACAGAATATTGAAAGTGTGGGAGAGAAGCTGGGAAAGGAGGAGGCTTTCCTTCTTTCGTTTCTCAGAATGTGATGTAGCTGTGATATTCACAAGATTCTCATCTAAAGGAATAAATAAAGCCATGAAGTATCAGAAAATTTCTAAGATAATAGGGATGCCTCTGTGATTCTTTTTCTTTTTGTATTCCTATTACTAAGTTAAGATTTTTCTTGTACTTTTTTCATTGCTTTAACCATCTCTTCCCTCCTTCCCATGCGTCTTAACTTGTCCCTTTTCTAACGTAAAATACTCTTGTCACTATGCTTATATGGTCAAGTGATATATCTGTACCTAAGTCCTTCAGTTCAAATAAATTCAATTACATTCAAGGATAATGACCCCAGTAGTCATTATAAAAGCCTTATAAAAGCTCTCACTACCTAGGACACAAAGAGAATCTACTTGTACTACACTTTCCTCATTCTAAAGGGTTATTACTAAAGACTAGATAAAATGACCTTCTCCACCGTTTTCATTCCAGAGTCAGGCATCCTCACAGAACACTTTTTTCCATCCTATTCCCATTCCCTTTCTCTTCTGTCTGATAAAAGACTGAAATCCTGGGTCTCAGGCCAAGCTAAAGAAAGGTGTAAAAGAACACAATGAATGTTATTACTATATGTGCCCTTAAGTGTTGATCAGTTAATACCAATTTGATGGTGAGTACATGTGGTGCTTGTTTTTCCATTCTTGAGATACTTCACTTAGTAGAATGGGCTCCAGCTCCATCCAGGATAATACAAGAGGTGCTAGATTGCCATTGTTTTTTGTGGCTGAGTAGTACTCCATGGTATACATATACCACACTTTATTAATCCACTCATGGATTGATGGGCACTTGGGTTGTTTCCACATCTTTACAATTGTGAATTGTGCTACTACAAACATTCGAGTGCAGATGTCTTTTTTACAGAATGTCTTTTTTTCCCTTTGGGTAGATGCCTAGTAATGGGATTGCTGGATCAAATGGTAGTTCTACTTATATCTCTTTGTGGTATCTCCATATTACTTTCTACAGCGATTGTACTAGTTTGCAGTCCCCCCAGCAGTGTATGAGTGTTCCTATCTCTCTACATCCACGCCAACATTTGTTTTGGGACTTTTTGATAAAGGCCATTCTCACTGGAGATAAGTGATATCTCATTATGGTTTTTATTTGCATTTCCCTGATGATTAGAGATGTTGAGCATTTTTCATGTTTCTCGGCCATTAGTCTATCTTCTTTGGAAAAGTTTCATCAGGTGTTGGGCAGATGGAAGTGGGGAGGGAAAGATGGGTATACGCACATCTAATGCGTGTGGTGTGCACCATCTGGGAGATGGGCAGCCTTGAAGCTCTGACTCGGGTTGGACAAAGGCAATATATGTAACCTAAACATTTGTACCCCTGTAATATGCTGAAATAAAAAGAAATCACCAAACATTAAATGCAAAAGTTAACGAATATAAGTCAATCAAAAATAAAAAATAAAAAAAGAACACAAAAGCATGAAAATATGGAAACAAAGGAAAGATGGGTTTATATGTTAGTCTTTTAGTAGTAAGGGATTGATAGTAAGTTTTCTTGCCTACTAGTCTTCATCTGCCTCTTCTTGTGTTGGTGAAGGCACAATCCCCTTTTGGCTCTCTCAGCAATAACCACCAATCTTATCAATCAGAATCTTTCTTCAGAATCCTAAATTGACTTTAGTTCTTGCAATAAAAGTTAGCATAAGCCCTTTTTTTCCCCAGAGACAATATATGCAGCTAGAAAGCAGGTACCCCAAAGTCTACTTTCTTCACTCATTAAAGATTATTAATTATGCATTTTGGTTCATCAAAGTTAAATGTTCCATCATCAACTTCTTCCATCTTCTAAACAGAGACTCTCAAAGATACTGGGTGAGCATATTGAGCAAGACTCCACAGTCAGCTAATGCCAACTCTATCATAAGTGGCATTCTTTGGCATTCTCATTACCTATTTCCTTTTTTTTAGGTGGCTTTGTGAATTTAGATAAAGCAATTGTTTTTCAATTGCATTCTACTGTTGACTATAGTAGCAAGATCAATGTCAGAAACTGAGGCAGAATTTTGGTGGCTTGGCTCTGTATCCTGACACAGATGTGATTTTTTTCCTTTGTCATTTAATTAATAGCATCTTAAAACTCAGAAGGAATCCAGAGGCCAATTGATCCATCCTTCTGTTGTTAAAGAATTATTTTTCACATTTTATATTCGAAGTAACTGAGGCCCAAAGGAGTTTGCTGAATGTGCCTTTGTTATTAATGAAAAGCAACATACAGCTCACACCTCCCTGCACTCTTATGCATGGTACTATGTGGTTTTCATTGTGCCCATGAAAGACAGAGTAAAAAGGCCTGTTTTATACTGTCCATAGGTTTGCAAAATATTTATCTACATATAAAATCCAAAATATTACATTATTGTACAATGAACAAGTCCACCAGCTATGTAACCTGTAAATTATACCAACTTCCCTAATTCTCAAACTCCATTTTCATAAAATGAAGAAAATAATAACTATTTTCATAGAGTTTTCTGAGGACCACATGAATTAACACACTGAAAGTTCCTTAACAGTGCCTAGCATGTTAAGCATTCAATAATAAACAGTAGCTATTATTATTCACCAAATCCTGGTGATTTCAACATTAAAATAATTTCCCTTACAGCTTGAATAAGGTGTATTTAAGAAAAATCAAAAGTACTGCTTTAAATTGCAGGTAGTAAACATGAAATATTAACCTACGGAACTGTAGAGGTTAGGTACAGAGGTAGCTTCATGAAGGGGTTATACAAATATGGCATTGACAATGGACTTGGACAAAAAAGAAAGAAGGTTGTTGTGAGGTTCTTGGGTTCTGAGGTTGACAGCGAGAGATGAAAACTTTACTCTCCTAGTAATATCCTTTGTATCAGATTTAGTATAAAGTTACCTCATTAGGTAGCAATGCAGTTTCTATTACATGAACTGGAGGCAATCTACCTCCAAAATACCAAACTTATTCAATGCACATGTAGGGATAGACAGAGCTCAGAGGCTCAGATACTTGTGTAGGAGGGGCAGAATTCAGCTGCACTTTGCATGTCCAACTATATATATTTTAGGGCATGGTTTGCGGATAGCGAATATGATAATAGCAACAAAATCCTCTGGTATGCTGATCACTTTTATTTAGAATCATTCTAAGCATCCAATTGTGACTGCTCAAAGCATATCCAAGTTTATCCAACCTCGTTCCTTTCAACTCCTAAAGAATAAATAAGCTCCATCCAAAGACAAGGTTTTTCAATTTCTTGGAAAATAAGATTCCCTTTATTTGTGTTAATCTGAATATTTTTATGCTCTACTAACGCCAGGACTGAATTACGACAACAATAATTAGCCGGGAAGTTTACAAGACTTTGGAAAGATCCCATTAATGGATCAGCAAACCATTTCTTCTAAGAATGAAGATTTAGACTCGTTTTTAATTCTGTTGGAACTCATTCACCCCTCCACTGGTTGAGAGGACTGGGCAGAGAGTAGTGACCTGGTGAGCCCTAAAGATGCCTATTGCCATCATTCAGAGTTCTGACAACCTTTTTTTTTTGTTTTTCTGTCAGCTCTTCTGCATATAGAAGAACAATTCATACTTTTGCTAAGGCTAGAAAAGTGAAGCACCCAGAGATATTGCTTTCCAATGAGGTAATAATGCTCCATTAGCTGTTTTGCTGTTACACGTTTTACCACAGACGACGACTCTTTAAGCTGCCTTCCCGTATGTGGCCCTGTGATAAATTTTATCAGTGGTCAGCGGGACAGGGCTGCAGGCTGGGCAGTAGCACAGTGGCTTTTTATCTAGCTTAGTTCCCCCTCTCTTGCCCCCCACCCAGAGGCATTTTCTTGGCATAATTTATGTTGTGGCATTTCTGTCAGTAGATGTGGTGTCAGCAATTTGTGTTCCTAGTGGAAGTTTACATGGAAATGAGATACTTAGCCACAGAATAAAATTAAGGATGGAATAAACTAATAAAAATTGTAATGCAAAGGTACTTGTGCTGGATCATATTTTAAAAATGTTTTAAAGAGGATTGTCTCTTGCTGAGAAAGCTTGTTTTCCCAGTCTCAAATGCCGGTACAAGTAGTATGTAGAAAGTGTACCTATTCACAGTTAAAGCCAAATTTGTGTTAGCTCTTGTGTGAGAAGCTCCTATATTCCAGAGGCATTATAGCACTGGAATAATAATATTTTAAGTTAAAATGATAATGAAAGTTTTAAAGCCTGAAATGTTTAATTAAAATTTATGGTGTTTGTACCTTGGAAAAAAAATATATGCATATGATGTGTATTTTTGTAAAGTTAAAAAACTCAGCCTAGTGCAAATTTTAAGGGAGAAATCATTTTACTGAATAAATACTCTTGGTCCCCACATGGTTTGCCATAAAAAGATCCACAATTATCCTATAGCAGGATATCGATAACATTTAGAAATAGCTGTGTGCTGCATTAGAAATGAAATAAAAGCATTGTTTAGACTTCTTAGCCAAAGACTCCTAAGATAGTTCAAGCTCTGAAGTTATTTAGACTTGCAACTCCTCCATCTTAAAAGGGGCTGTTAAGCAAATTGAATCTTCATTCATTTTAAGGTACAGCAGACAGGAAGAGAAACACAGATAGCACTCCCTGGTGTACCTACAACCTTTCTAGAGGTTCCTGTGTCATTCTTTTCCTTACAGAGAAAACATTTCCCAGAAAGCAAAGTTGTACATAGACACCATGAGTCCTCTAGACAGAGTTTCAGTACATTATCATAGGCGGCTTCCTGCCATTTCAGCAACAACAAACAGATTTTATCACAAACATTTTCGTGTGTATTTTAAAGTATGTTTAAAAAAATCTTAATGGCATTTTCCCCTTGAACTAAATTTTTTTAGTCGATCCATTCGTCATATGGACTGTATTTTTGAGTATTTGATAATAGTAAGAGCTGAATGTGAAATGATGGTTATTTTATGCACAAAGATGTTCAGAAAGCAGATTTACTTGCAGGAATGATGCCTGAATTTCTGAAATAATTTTCCTCAAGTCAAACTGGCAAGAAAGACTTGAGCACCATTAGATGAAAATTTGCACCCATTTGAAATAATCTAAAGACCTGTCCTTAGTAATTTTGATTAAAGATGAATGTTCTGAAACTTGGTTGCTATATCCAGTGTGTATCTGCCATAGTTCTGCTAGGATTCTGAATAGACAGCAGAGTGGTATCCATAGCTTACACATACCAGAATGCCAGTAGATGTATTCAGCTTTGTAAATATGCCTTTAAAAATACCTCGCCATATTTAGCCACTCCTAAATATGTATTTACACAAGTCTACACACTGTAAGTGTTTACCTGGGAGACAGGAAAGGTCTCTCTGGTAAATAATATGGGTTTTATAGCCTTTCATGAAGGAATTTTTTGTTTGCTATGTAAAAAAATCAGCTCCTCTCAGTTATAATTTAATAAAAAATTTTCTTTCCCTGTAAATTTACAGCATAGCACTTGAGGTAAAGCCCTGCAATGTTGAAAAAAAAAAAAAAAAAGACAACACTGGTGTTAGCTTTGGATACAGAGTGGCTTTGATTCATTTTGCTAAAGACTTTGGAAAGTGGAAAACATGGATATGATTTCTGAAGACCAAACAAATAAAAATAACCTGCCAAATATATTTTAGAGCTAAAGCTATCGAGTAATTACCTATTTTCTCAGATTAAAAAAAAAAATCAGAATCTCTAGGAAGAGCCAAATAATTTAAATTACTTTGCCCTGAATTTTCTAGATCATTGCCTTAAATTTACACTTTCTATTACATAAGTGGGTGTAGGTTAAACATCCTCAACTGATAATTAAAATTATCAAATCGAAGATATGAACTAATTCTTATAGAAAAGCAGCAGTTCCCAGTGTATCAGTACAAGGACAAGAAATTTTCAGGGCCTACTCCAACTTAGAAATACGTGGCCTTGAGCAATTCGGTTGATCTAACTTATGCTTTTGAATTTGTAAATTAGGTTATGTCCTACCCTAGAACTAATGAATGATGGGATCCTTACTCTGATATTAAGTACTAAATATTAATAGAGAAACATATTTTTAAGTAATGCCTATCTTTTTTAAACAAACTGAAAGATTCAAAGGAAAATAGAACATCCTTGGTGTCAAAGAGATGCCCTGATATTTGGTAGGTTCTCACAATTTATTCTCCATCCCCCTCCCTGCCTTTGCTCTCCCCTTAGAATCTTAGACTCTAGAAATCACCCAACATTAACCAAATGCCCCTTCACTTTCCTGAGCCACTTTGGGGTCCCAGCAGTGAATATGGCTTAATTTTGAGTCCTTCAAAGTCTTTTAAGAGGGAGGATCTCTCTGAAGGGATCATGCTTGTAAAGAGCTCACTTCCTCCTGAAGATAGATGTGCAGGATTTCCAGCAACTTATCTCTGAAACTATTGAAAGTGTTCCTGTCATCAGTGGACTCAGAGACCAACAAGGGGAGAACAAAGAGAGAGAGACCCCTTAAGTGAATTCTAAACACACTTAATAAATTAGTTTTACATCTAAGGGACTCCTTTTCTCTTTCTTTGTTCTGCGTCTTTCAAGAATTTTCCCTTTCAGACTCTTTCTGTGCATGGGTGCTTGTGCACAGAATGTACAAGTTTGACTTATGTTGAGGAGATAGGAAATATGGGCATTTTTTGGCAAGTGCAGATAAGGAAACAACTGCAGGCTTTTTTCAGGATAGAAACATATCAATCCTTTTTTTTTTTAATGGCCCTAATTATTTTACCTCCACATACAAAGCTTATTGAAATGTGTCAACATAAACAGGTGCTCGTATGCCTTCCCATCTCATACCTAAATACAGCTTAGAAGAGATCACGTATGTATGTGTGTGTGTTTTATACATAAAATATACAAAAGGTATGAAAATGTTTACATCTCAGAATCAGATGTTATAAACTACCTCAAAATCTTTTTCTTCCATTTATTCTCAAAATGTCGAAAGATGCATCCTGTTACAAAGGATTAAAACAATCCTTTAAAATATGAAAATAATTTTTTTAACCTTTGAATGTACTAGAAATTTAAATACAATGATATGCTTGATGAACATGCAATAGAGGATTTTACGACTAGGTCACTACTTCAAATCTGGTCTGCAAAGTCCTGAATACCCTACAGCTGCCTATCAGGAGTATCTAAAATGAATACAGCAAATAAATATCTGATTATATTTCCATACAAATTTTCTACTGTTCTGCTAATTGAAATGGAAGATAATGTACTATTTGTGTATTCAATTTACACTTTTAAAAATTATTCTATATCACTTTACATTGTCACAAAAGGAATAGTAAATTCAATGTCATTCCAATAATACCTACACATGTGCTCCAAAGGACACAAATAACATATTCCTCACCTTCTGAGTGTGAACCAGCAAGATATAATTCTTTCAGCTCCATCCTAGACAGACATGGCAGGCTAGAACTCCCATGTACAGCAGATCCGTCCTGGCCATGGTGTGCTATAAGAACTAACATATGAACTAGGTCACTGACCCCTACGTTGGAATCAGTGTCTGTTAGAAGCAGCACTGCCTTCTGTCTCTTAATATATCTCAGACATTTAGGATAATACAATTATTTCTAGTCATTTACTTCTGACAAGTCACTCCACACCTTATCTCCGCTAAGATCCAGGCAGAAGTTCAGAGTGCCATCTTAAGTGACAAACACCTGCTGTGCTAAAAATGGCCCCTCCATCTCCTTGCCTGTTTTCCTGGAAACAGACATGTGCATCCGACTCTCTGAGGTTTCTTTTTTGAGGGTTCTTTCCTGAAGCTATGACGAGATTCCAGAATCCTAGAGTTTGGCTGGAACCTGAGACCTGCATTTATTGAGGTGAGTGGATGGAGTGAAAGGGGCTCAGCTAGAATCATAACACTGCAGAGTGGCTGCCAATTGTGATTTTAGAAATACATTATCTAAAGTTTCTAGATGGCAGTCCCATTCTGGTCTGCACTAGTTAAATGAGTCCTGGATATAGTGTGCTTAAACCTTAATGCTACCTTGTAAGACTACACAGCATTCAGGAATAATAATACAGGGTGACGGGGGAAATACAACCATATCCCATAGCAGAGGTGAAAGAATTGGGACTAGTTAGAAAAAAATAGAGGGAATTTGAGATCCTCTTCAAATTGTCATGAGAGACTGTCATGCAGAGGGTGAATAGGCTTATTCTGTATGGAAGCACCACGGGATAGAGTCTGGCTAAATGTGAAGAACTTTCTAGGAGTTATGCTGAACTGCCACAAGAGACCCTGGACAACATCCAGGCATAAGGTTAGCTGGCCACTGGGGGGTTAGGCAAGATGACCTTTAACCCTCTTTTCAATCCTGGATTTATGTGAATCTACAAAATCAACCCAGTTTTGTTGTGCTCCCAGAGAAGTTTGAGGGTACTGTCAGACAATCACTCCAACTAGGTACATCCTTGCTTTGGTCCCTTTTCAGTCTGGGATTTCTTTCAAGGAAGCTGAATTTCCTGCAGTGAACGTGATCATAAAAAGAACATGGGTTCTATGATGAGAGAACCCTGCGTTAGAATCCTCTTAAATCTTCCATTTTATGAGCTGTGTAAATTTGAGGTAGTTAATGAGCTTAAGAATCTTAGTCATAAATCTGAGGATTATTATTTTCATTTCACAGGGTAGTTGTGAGCACATAAAATCATCTTTATATGCCTGGTATATGTAGTATGTGCCTATTGCTGTAAGTGCATAAAGATATGGTACATAGACACTGTGGCCTAAAAAGCCCACTCCTAGACATCACTGGGGAGTATGATCATATTGTGGTAAGTTCTGGATGCAGTGAGCTATGGTGATGTGTGTCAATTACCTGCTTCTAGAAAGGCTCCCTTTTCTACCAAGAATACACACATTTCTGTTAGCCTAGAAAAGGAAAAACATCCTACTGTGGAAATTGTGTTATAAACATATAAATATGATAAATGAAATAATAACCACGATAATAAACTTTATCAAAATTTTCATGAGATGAATAATGCAATGACAGGGTAAATTATATTAATACTTTACTCATAGTAGAAATCTTCCACATAGCTCATTCTTCATTTCAAGATTCTTTTAGTAAGGCACAGTCTATCTAGTTATTATTATTTCTTTACCTTTTTAAAATCAAGCACCAAGCCCAGGTGTGGTGGCTCATACCTACAATCTCACCACTTTGGCAGGCTGAGGCAGGAGGACTGCCTGAGGCTCATAGTTCAAAACCTGGACAGCATAGCAAGACCCTATCTCTACAAAAAAAAAAAGAAAGAAAGAAAGAAAAGAAAAGAGACAACAAAGAAAGAAAAACACCTAAAATCAAGCACCAAAGGATGGAAGCATTGGTCACAAGGACAATGAGAATTGCCTGATTTCTTTACTAAAGAGATACTTTTCACTCTCGGCATATGATTCTTAAATTCCCAAACTAAAAGTTTTGATTTTTCAACAAGGAAGATGATTATTTTCACATATTAATAGTTGATGGGTTTGATCTGGTTAAACTGATGAGTTTATTAACCAGTTCTGTATAGTGTAACCCTCTGTGACAATTATTACACATAATTATCCCTGTATTTAATCTACTCTCAGGTATTAGCCTATATTTAACATAGCTGCTTGATTGAAATTGGAATCAAAGATCTTCGATCTGGTCAGTCTTAACCATACATATGGGGAATCTCTGGCATGAATTTGGATTTTTACCATGCCTTGAAGGACACAACCAGCAGTTTCTGGGTTCTTTCCAGTTTGAACAAGAACATACAGTTCACACTAAACTAGTAGTATTAGTTACGATTCCTACTGAAATGATTCTGTATGCCCAAGTGGGGATGATTAGATTAAATGGAAACAGTTACTCCTAACTTAGATTGGTAATCTTAAATATACAGCAAAGTTAGGCAGCCTTTTCAACTGGGCTGGATTCCTTTAGAAAAGGTGGTTACAACATACAACTTCATGCAGCATCCAAAAATGCTTGACTTTCAACTTGTGAGTAGTTGGCAGTTGAGGATACACGTTTCAGAAACACAATTGTTTTACCCTAGCACAAGTGCACATGTAAATAAGACAGGAGGTGAACTGTCCAAAGGCTTTGGGATAGCAGCCCCTGGCTTCCTGCCCTACCTTCATGTAGCATTAATTTCCCTGCACAAGAGGCAGAAGGCCTCGCCTTGACACACAGTGCCTGCCTTGCCTCCCACATACAAACCCACAAGCAAGTATGACCCAGTCAGTATTAAGAAGAAAGCCCTGACCTGACCACATAGCAACTCTGAAGCCTGAGCAGTGGCCACTGCCGTGCTCCCGGCAAGAGTTTCATTGCATCCAATTTAAAGTGGGCATAATAAAATTCCTTTGTCAGGAGTCCCAGTGGAGCATTGGCAACTGGTGCATATTCTCCCCTTAGTAGGTACGATCATGCAACAGCATGAAATCTATGCTTTGGCAGCAAGAGAACTCGGTGATAACATTTTTCTAAACTGAAATGAGACAGATGATTTGGCCTGATACATACAAGTTAAATCACCTCTAAAAATAAAAACAAAAGATTTGAAGAAAGTTGTGAATCTTATAAAAGGCAAAGTATTGTTAGACAGTAAGGTTTTTTTTCTTGTCAAGAATGATTTTAAAACAGGATGAAAGGCATAAGTAGAGGAAGCTAAAATATAAAATTGAACACCTAACATGTTTGTTCAAAATTCAAGGCTTGATGAGTATGGGCAAACTCACAACGATTCAGAAAGTATGCATTTAGTTATCAATTTATCATTTTGTCCATTTAGTTATTACAAAGTTTATCAAATACCAGGCACTGAACTAGGTACTAAACAAACACAAATATAAATAGACCCTGCCCTCACAAAAATCTATTCATAGGATATTGGGTATAAACCCTCTGTGTAGCAAAAGGATAGTGGTAAAAACTAGAGAAGTTTGACTAAGGGTATTAATAAAAAAAGATAAATGTTCCAGACGAACACTCAAAGTTTTTTCCCAAATTTCCCAGTGTGATAATGGGTCTTGACTTTCTTTCCTCTCTGTCCCTGTTAGATTGTTCCATTGGTCAGAGACACTGCCTCACTTTCTTACAAGGTCAGGATCACTGTTATCTCGCTTTTTTAATCAGTAGCTTTTGATCTGTTGACTCAAAGAAGACATGCATAGTCCTAGAATAGGTTCAAGTTCAAGATAAGATAAACCCAATGTTGCTTTTCCAAGGAATGTAGTAGGAGTTCTTTCATCAGAATATTGTGATTCCCAAAGAACACCTTTGTTAATGGACACCACTCATCTCAGGGAGCACACATCCTAGGAACAGAATGAAGAATGGGAGCAAAGCTTCCGTCCTCTGAGTTCCTGGTACAATGTGGTCAAGCCATTTCATTATTTATTATCTAATTCAATCCCAGTTCCATTTGATTTGAAAAACACAATGCTTCTTAGATGAAAAAACCTGGAGTTGCTTTATACAATGCAGGACAAAGATATAGAGTATGTATGATCCATGCAGAGTGACAAAAATTGAGCACAAAAATGCGTAAATCTTTTCCCTAATAGGCCCAAGATTTTAAAAGTAAAATGAAGAACCTGTCAATGGGGCTGAAATGGAGCCACGCAAACCAGACTCAATGTTTATAAATGAGAAAGAGCCAAACCAATAATAATATTGTGGCATTGATTCTTTATGGTCTCAATCACACCCACCTCATCACTTAATATATTTTTTCTCCTAATATGTGTTCAATCCTTTTTGACGGCTTGGCTCCGAACTTACTTACTAAAGCCAAACCATATCCCTTTGGTTGGACTCAAGCTTGGCTGGACTTTCAGTGACTTCTTCATATGAAGAGCCAGTCTCACAAAAGGCTTAATACGATAATAAAGCTACTACCTAACAAGTAATATGAATCATTGTTTCAGGACTGGTTCTATGAACCTGTCACTGTGCTTAGGGCTTTGCACACAGTACGTCACTTAATCCTCACAATCACACTCTGAGGTGGTAGCTTTAGGCCCATTTTACAGACAAGAGAAGTGAGAACTTTCCCAAGGTCACAGAACTAGCAAATGGTGAGCCTTGATTCTGTCAGCTATGTTCAAATTGCCGCAGGTCCACAGGATGTTCTGCCACACCTAGAAGCCTTGACAAATGAGGATTACTGCTTTTTAGAAATTTAGAAAGCTTCGCATCCCTGCAATATGTGAAGACTGGCCAGCATTTCCTGAGGAGTCTGGGAAATAGATAGCCCACTTTCAGGTGATACAAGAGGCCTGATGTTCACAAACGGGCAACTGATCACTCACTCTCACCCTTTGCCACGACCACCATCGTTAGCAGCAAGAAAAAACTAGAACTGTGGGCATACCTCCCCTGCAGATTGTTTTTCAACTTGTGATTTTTTAATTTCTTTTTTAATGTAGTCAGTGTAGTCTGATGCCCCCTGTATGCAAATGTTAGGAGGAGGGTTACACAAAGGGTGAGTTACCGCAGGTCAAGCCCAGAACAGCCTTGGTCCTCCCATCCCTGCACTTCAAAGCCTGCCCCATTCTCCCTGCTCCAGCTACTGGAGTGACTCTGCAGTGATCACAGGCAAAGCAGCCTGGGTGGTCCCCATGCCCAAGCATTCCCCGAGCCAGGGAGCAACCACATACCCTCATCTGAGAGTAGGGTGGGGGAGAAAAAGATAGAGCTGATAAATACACCCTGGCTTCCCTGAACTCCCCCTTGGGGAAAGTCAACAATATACAAGCCGACTGTGCTTACACAAGGCAAAGCTTTCCAACAGTACAGCATTGTCTGGTGCTGCCTAAGGTTTTTCCTTCCTCACTGCAGTGTAGCAACATGGGAGGCCACGTGGCACTTCACGGGTGGTGGGAAGATCACGAAACTGGAAGCAAAGAGACCCAAATGCTAATTCCTGCTCTGTCATTCACGCCCAAATTCCTAGCTCTCTGTGACCACCATTATTCCTCACTTCATATTTCTCTAGGTATTGGGCACTGGGGCTTATTTGTTTATTCACTTATTTCCTGAAAATGGGAAAAATATATAAGTATTTTTCTCGTATCTTCTCAGCCTCTGACTTTGCTATAAAGTATTGATTTGTAGCAAGTTTTGGTCCTAAAGAGAATTCAACTGGAATCAGCATTAGCATCTTCTAGAGAGCAGACAGGAGCTCTCAGTGGGTGTCTACACTTACCCTGGGCATATCTCTTTTGTGGAAAGAGAAAAGAAGATTTTTAAACTCAGGATGACTTTTCAGGGGAATGAGGAACTGAGTAGTCACATGATCTCAGTTGTTCACTGGAAAATCCTTTCGCTGGCCTGTAATGGGGACTTAATCTGAGGGATGTTACCCAGAAGGGCCTGGCAGAAACAGAGAACCACCAGCCTATGTAGCTCCGGGGGAAGTTTCTTTTCTTTATGAAATCCACAAAGAAACCTGTCCTAGTATCTTGGAAGAATACGAAGGTTTTTGGAATTTAAAAAAAAAAAAAAAGCCTCTGGATATTCTAAGACCATGCGTTGGAGGGTGTGGGGAAAGAACTGGCTTTTCTTTGAAACTAGAAAATACATTTGGCACCTCTGCCCAACAGACACGAGGAGCAGATCCCATGGTCACAGTTGTTATAGCTAATTTTCTTTGTCCTTGTTTCCTTTGTTGTAAGTTCCAAGCTGCTTTGAGCCCTTCCATCCTTTACAGCTGCTGAATCTCTTCTACAGATCTATAAAAGCAAACAGGCCATTTCCAGACTACCAGCCAGCAACACCACATCCTGTGTTAGGACTGATGATAATAAGAATGAGGCAGGTGGTCTCCCAGACACATGTAGAAGCATCCTCCTTCCTTGAGAAGCAGCACACAGCACTCAATTCTAAGCAAAGCTGGTTTGGCCTTGTGGTCTACTGAGTTAACATGGTTACACCATTCTTTTTTTTCTGAATCTACAGATTACGGTTTTCCTGACTTATTTTTTTTATAATTTTGGTATATAAGAAAATAATCCCCTGGGGGAAAACTGTATTGGCTTTAGCCATGAGTCCCAGGTGTATCCTAATTAGCTTTAAAACTTACAAAAAACTTCAAGTTGAAGACAGCTAAAGTAACTAGCAGCCACAGTTTGGGCTAATTACCTCTTCTGGTAATATCTAGTGACTGGAAACTGTGGTCTCAAAGATGCTATGATCGTGTAGCTACCTGGGATCTTACTTGCTCTTTTAACTTCTTTAAAATTAATCAGCTTTGTAATAATTAACAACCTGAAATTATTTTTAGCTTTAGCTCTTATTTATTCTTTTCCCCTTCCATTTATGTATTCTTTACTGTCTCTGAGCCAAACCCTCCAATCTCCATTTAAAATATCAGAATTTCTTAGAGTACACTTAAAATAGAGTGTTGGTT
>CAUYRT010105175.1:0-10961 GCA_963574885.1 Lepilemur ruficaudatus | reverse complement strand
TGTTGCCAGGCTGGGCTCTTACCTGGAAGCTCCAGGAAAGACTCTCCTTCCAAGCTCATTCAGGTCACTCACAAAATTTGGTTTAACAGGACAGATGTCCCCACTTAACTTTCTGGCTATTGGCCAGTAGTCACTCCTAGAGACTACAGTATTACTTTGGTACTTCTCTGCAGTGGTCTGCTCCTAGAGACTACAGTATTATTTCTCATGTAATCCTCCTAGTCTTCAAATCAGCAAGGGAGCTTTGGTTCCTTCTCCTGCTTTGTATCTTTCTGTTTTTCCTCCTGCCACCAGTTGAAGAAAGTACTGGTGTGATCAGATTAGGCCTGTGTAGATAATCTCTGTATTTTAAAGTAAAATGATTTAAGCCATCATGTCTGCAAAATCTCTTCATGGCAGTACCTAAATTGATGTTTTATCAAATAACCAGGAAACCAGAATATGGGGGGAACCATCCTTAGAATTCTGCCCACCACCTAGTAAATTTTTTGGTTCATTTCAATGTCTTTCATTACTTTTCCTTTGTCACAAATATAAAGAAATTGTTCTCTATGGTTTAGTTTGCAGGATCCACTCATGATATGAACTAAACATAGTAAGACCATGCAGATGCCAATAGTCGCTCTTATTCATAGTTTTGGTCTCCATTTATAGCATCTATTTTCAGCAAGCAAACATGTATATGTCATGTATAACATTTCAGTTTTATCCCTTAAGCCTCAAATCATTATAGGACATTAGACTTATTTTCACTTTCTAAATAGCTATGACACATTTCTCAGGAATCTAACATTCCGTTCTTGTCAGGCCCAGTTTAGAAAGTATGACAAAGTAAAGCAATGCTGTCAGGAAAGGAAGGGAAGGAAATGGATAGGAAAATAGTCTAGCAACTCTGACCTCAAAACTACTGTTAACCTACAGCCAATATACCTAGGGGCCTTCAAGGCCCTAAGAGCACTTGTTGGAAATTTTATTTTCAAAGTAGCAAGTTGAAGATGATTAGAGATAAGCTTCCCTACAGCCTTCAAAATGGGGTAGCTGAAGCCAAAGAAGAGTTGTAAAGCTACATTGTCATCTGCCAGGAGTATAAAAGTCCTAGAATTGGTAGACTTAACTAACCCCTCCCATTCTGTAATGCTCAATACTAATTATGCCCAAAGCAACTCAGTTCATCACCCCTCGCTGGACTCTGCTGGGCCCTTAGCTCATTTTCATTTCAGAGCAAACTATTCATTGAGCAAATAACAAAGAAGGTCCTTTTGTCTCCAGTGGGATGTCCTTCCTCCCATCAAAGCATGTTCTAATACCCTCAGCCTATGGCAGCCTGTATTTTGCTTAATTTTGTTTTGTTTTTATTTGTTTGTTTTCTCTTGCCCTCTCGTTCTGAAACACTACGTAAACCGACACACCGCCTTGTTTGATCTCATTTATATTTTTAATGCACTCAAACAAGACTTCCTTATTGTATTAATGTA
Organism: Lepilemur ruficaudatus; assembly: GCA_963574885.1. Taxonomy (NCBI): domain Eukaryota; kingdom Metazoa; phylum Chordata; class Mammalia; order Primates; family Lepilemuridae; genus Lepilemur; species Lepilemur ruficaudatus. The sequence continues at coordinate 9,486 of CAUYRT010105175.1, read as the reverse complement.
GATTTAATTGAATCATTTATTATACAGTGAAAAATTTTCACAGAATTAAAGTGTACATTTCTGTAAAAGATGAGTCATGCTTTCCCTAAATTTTCACTATCTGAATTCTTCTACAGTAAGTGTATATTTAAACATTAAGCCACATAGTAGATGGTACAAATCTCTACATAAGATCAGGGATTTAATTTTCTACACTGAAGAGGCAAAATTCCTTTTCTTTGTATTCTTCTTCAAAGCATAGCTGACAGTTTTTCTCAACTAAAACAAACAATACCAAAAAATGATTATTGTGTATATACTAACATTCAATAGAAATAGGTAATTACTAGATAAGAATGTTTATTATACCTCTTTGGTGTATAATATGAATTATGAAAAGGGTAAAAACACAGATTCCCTGTCTTTAGTACTCATAGTCTATTTGTACAGACATACTTCATTTCGTAGCTATTATGATTATGGTTTTGGCAAATTGACAGTTTGTGGCAACCCTGCAAGGAGTGATACTATCAGTGCCATTTTTCCAACAGCATGTGCTTACTTTATGTCTCTGTGTCATTGTTTTTTAGCAATAAAGTATTTGTAAACTAAGCTATGTACATTGTTTCATTGGACATAATGCTATTGTACACATAATAAGCTACAGTACAATGTAAACATAACTTTTTTATGCACTGGCAACCAAAAGATGTGTGACTTACTTTATTGTGATATTTACTTTATTGCCATGGTCTAGGACCAAACACACAATATCTCCAAGTTTTACCTGTATATAAAAGTCACTCTTGACCAAAAGGATCAATAACAACGTGCAGTTATTGAAAGCAAAGGACAAGTGACAGTTACAAACAATACATGCTGCTAGGGGCAGAGACAGAGGCAGGCTGCAAAGGACAGAAACAGCTTCTTGAAGAAACTGAAATGAGAAGACTTTAAAGTGATCAATAGAGGGTGAGCAGGGGCTTTCCAGCATTGGAAACCAACTGAGCAATGTGCTCTTACAGAAAAGAAGGAAGGCCAGGACCTAGAGCAGCCCACTTTTCTGGGGCAAATCCAGAAAAAAAAAAAAGACTAGAAATGTGGGTGTGGGCTGGATTATAGAGAACATTGATTGGAGAGCAGCCTGCAGTGCTTGGACTTGATTTCTTAGGTAATAAGAGGATATTGAAGGTTTGTTTATCGTTCAGTTCAAGCTGGTTTTAAGAATAGTGGGGTGCAGGAAGACACAAAATTATTAATATAAAGTTATAAATTAAAATCAAGACACAGAGGAGGTGCATTATGTTGTCATTGTACAATTCTTTCAGATGTATTAATTAATTAGTTAATTAAGTACTCTAATCACAGGAAAGGAAATGTATCAGTAGGTTTTGATGAAATTGTAAACACTTACTGACCACTTAACATGTGGCAAACGTTGTTCTAAGAACTTCACAGGAACTATGTAATTTAACCTTCCTCAATATCCCAGAGGAATATGTGTTCTTATGACTCTATTTTTAGATGGAGAGGCTGGGGCACAAAAGAGTAAGCAACTTGCACAAGGGCACACGGCTAGAACCTGCCAAATCATGGATTCAAACCCAGGCGGTCTGACACCGGAGCAGGTAGTAAAGCAACCTCCTATAAATAACAGATTATTGTGTGAAAGCACGTTTTGTCTTAAAAATTTATTGAATTTTGCACTCTACTATGATCTTTTAAATCTGAGATACTGTTTTAAACTTCTTGTCATTAAGTAAAATTGACTATCCAGGGATATTTATCCTGTAACTTGGACTTAGTACATAGCCCAATGTGAGAAGCTCAAAGTATTACAAAGACACAGCCTGTTGTGAGAAGATCAGGGTATTAATTAGAGACAGTGTGGACTCCCTGTGTGAAGGCAGAAAGACTAATCATTGAATGTGGCTAAGAGGAAATTAGTTAACCTTTCTACCGTTCTGTTTTATTCACTCTAAAAATGGTGTCATGGTATTTAGTGTGCAGAATACTTATTATGGGATTCCCCTGTGATCAACATCTATGGAAAGAGAGGAAGATAGTGAGCATGGGTAGAATAAGTTGAACTGTAAATCACTTTCAAAGGAAGCTTCAGCCAATTTTAAGGGGATTATTGAGGCTAGAATGTTCCTTGAGAGTTGTCTCTAGTTCAGTTGAGATGGAAACCTGATGTGTAGTTGGATGAGTGCTGGGAAGGGCATGATCACAGAAAGATGACTTTCTGCAGCTCAGGCCATCTTTGAGGAGTTGGCCCCAGGAGTCCTTCATCAAAGGAACATCTGGGCCATGCACCCTAATTCATAGAGTTTCTCTGATGACAATTTTACCTAATAGGTGCTCAAAAACACTGTTGATTTTCCTTCTGTTTCACCTAAATATTTCTGATTGGTATAATAAAACTGAAAGAGGAGGCAACTTTTGTTTACTTTTCTTTTATGTTTTTTCTTATATTCCTTTCTTTTTCATTTTCTTGAAATGAAAATCAAACAAATGAAATCAGTAATGAGACTATAACAGCTCATGGTGCAGTTTTCAGTTTCTTAATTTTTGCTCCAGAAAAAAAAAAAAAAGAACATAAGTAAATAAAAACCTTGCTGTGATGTGGGATATTTTGTTTAAAGAAAAATCTAAAACAAAAGCAACATGCAAACCAAGTCAAAAAATATCTAGTGATAGAATGGAGTGATTGTATTAGTTTCCTACAGTTGCTGTAATAAATTACCACAAACTTGGTAATAGTTCCAGAGGTCAGAAGTCCAAAATGAGTTTCGTTAGGCTAAAATCAAGTTGCTGGCTGGCAGGGCTCCTTTCTGGAAGCTCCTGGGGAGAATCTATCTCTTTGCCCTTCCCATCTTCTCAAGGCTGCCCACGCTCCTGACTCGGGGCCCCATTCCATCTTCAAGACCAGCAAGGGCAGGTCTAGCCTTTCTCACACTGCAACTTTGACAATCTCCTGCCTCTGTCTTTCAGCTTATGACCTTTATGAATACATTTGGTTTTCCTGGATAATCCAGGATAATCTTCCCATCCTCATATCCTTTTCTAATCACATGTGCAAAGTTTGTTTTGCTATGTGAAGTAATGCATTCTCAGGTGCAGGGGATTAAGACTTGAACATCTTCATGGGGCCATTATCATACCTATCACAGGGATGTAAAATGATTGTGAAAGAACGAAAAAAATAAAAATAAAAATAAAAGAGAAAGGAAAAAAGAAAGACCACAGCATAAAAAAGCATATTTGTGTTTAAAAATATACAGGAGTATAAAATTTGATGTTCAAAATAAGATATAGGTATAATGTAGGTAATCAGATGGAAGATAGAACATTGGAATGGGGTTTTGAGGAATGGATAATATTTAAGCAATTTGAATGAGATCTATAGGAAGCAGGGGTGACGGGAAATTGGAAATAGAAAAAAGGATTTCAGGCGAGTGGCAGAAACACCAGCAAAGTCACGGAGATGGCAATGACAGGGCACGTGCATTTTGACTTCATCCTAGGGATGCAAGGAGTGTATTACGAATACAGCCACAGAAATTTCTGCTGAAGTTAGAGTTGATGCTTCATGATTAAAAAAAAATGGGGTAAGGGGAATCCTCATTTTAGGAAAATACATTTTTCATTACTATTTCTAAACATGTCATGCCAACATCTAAAGTTTTCCATAAATATGGGAAGTTTTCTAGTGCTAAGTTTTCCACTACTTTTTCCATTTTTACATCAATAATCTCAGTATAGCTATCCTGATCGAGTTCCCACAGTTAGTAACTGCTCAGTTAGGAATAGATATACCTGTTAGATAGATGAAGAACAGAGCCTCTCCAACAAGTTAAAACATTAAATTGCACACAGTCAGATCCAAGATATCACTCTAAAAGCAATTCTGATAAGATTATAAGAGCTAAAACAGTTTACTAATTTGATAAAAATCATAATCAAATGAAGCCTTTTTTTCCCCTTAAAGATATGGCATATTCAGATTTGTAAAGTACTACATAAAAAAGAAATGAAACAAAGAAAAAAACGGAGGAGGAAAGAGAGTGAGAATTTATCCTGTCTCCCCTGATTAGAAAAGCTTAACCATTAAGAGAAACCACAGGAAGAGAGTTAAATGCTTCACATACTTGTTATCTGCGGAAATGCCCCTCACTCCTGCTCTCATTTGACTGAAAGGGTTACTTTTTCTCCAGGAGGTTGCAGTGATTTGCTCTGTGATAGGGGCGGCTCTTCTAGTACACCAGTGGCATAGTCAGGTACCAAAATTCTGAAGGCTCTTTGAGGTCTTTCTGGCTTTGAATACTAACATTAAGAACTGATCCTTTACCATGTTCAACCCTAATCCCTATTGTTGAAATATTTCACCAAGATGGTAGGACAGAAAAAGGGGACACCAACCCAATATATTCATTAATTCCATAGAGGCAATCAAAGGAATGGAACAGAGAGGTCAGTCTGGGGAACGGGCTCACAGGAGGAAGGTTGACGAAGACAGGACTGGGCAGAGCTTGGAGGCAGCTGAGCTTGTGCAGCATCAGCAGTATAAAGGTAGGGGAGGTCTTGCTGGAGAAAGAAGGGAGTCACAAATAAATGAGAAAGGTTCTCAAGGAAAAGACACAGTGGCTATTAAAGACACATTTTGCCAAATTAATAATTTGGCCTGAATCAGCCCATTTTTTTAAGTGGTACCGGGGCTCGGGGGTCTGGCTGACTCTGCTTTCTGTACAGAATGTATATCGTTGGAACCCTTCAGAAATAGTACTGAACTTGATGAGTTAGCTTGGACTGAAGATGACTCTCTAGCATGTCTCTTAGGTACACATGTCTTAAACAGCATCCCAAGACAATTGTCATCAGTATAGGCTTAGAGACACACAATGAGGGAGGAAAGGAGGAAAGGATATCTGGAACCATATGGAACATTCCGGTTAGACTCTACCTCTATCAATTAGGCAATTTCTTCAAGATTCAGCATATTGTAACTTCTAGCTCCCAAACCCTGTGACAACCTAATCTCTATTTACTGAACTGATAAACATGGAACAGTCAAATCACATTTCAGCATGGTAATAATATTTGAGAAGAGAAATGCATGATTGGGTCTGCATACTTTGAAGCTTCCATTCCTCGTTCCTTCTAGAATTTACCCTTTGCTAATTCTCCGGGAAGATTACTAGCTTCCTCCAGCGGTTATTTGTTCTTCAGGCAAGTCATTAAGTAGGGAACAAAAGGTCAGAAAACAAAACACTTTGTACCATAGGCCATTAAACAGTTGTAAATAAAATTAGAACGCAGGGATATGTTGGGACCTTAGGGCAAAGCAAGCATTCGGAAACATTTCAAGGCTCAGAAAATTTAAGACATTACTTTAAATTATACAGCTAGTGTCAGAGCTAAGACTGTGCTCTAAAAAGAACTTTCTCCAGATATCTACAGAGTGTCTTTAAAACCTGTGATAAAATAGTGTTGCTTTGGAAAATATAATACATTTTGCCACTTAGTCTATATTATAATATTAATGGCAACAGTTACGATTTACAGACTATTTATTTTGTACCCAGCACTGTTAAGCACTTTATATGAAATATTTCAATTAATATTTATATTAGCCATATGAGATTTTTTTTTTCCCTCCATTTGAAAACAGGAAAAGTGGAGCTCAAAGATATTCAGTAACCAACCCAAAGTAATAAAGCCAGTAAATGGCAGAACCGGGGTAAAACCTGTTGAGCTGAGCTTTTGAGCCCATTTTTCCTCATCATGCTGTTCTTAGGGTAGGCTTAGTTTGCAAATATTCTAAATAATCAAAAGCTACCTACCTACTGATACACTTTAAAAAATAAGTTTCCAATAAAATAAATTGTACATATATGGAACTAAATTTAACCTTTATTTTAGGATTAAGAAAACATTTTAGGATTTTGCAGTGTATCAAGGTAGTAATCCTCAGGAAGACTTGTCAATTTTCCTGTAAAAATGCAAACATGATGTCTAACAGAAAGTTCTACACTAAAAAAAAGTTCTACATTTTCACTTTAGAGGTCCAATAGACCCTCACTAAAATCAGTGTTTCTTCATAAGAATGGGTATTGTAGCCTATGAAGCCATTTAAAAATTCTTATCTAGTACCAGTCCATATCATTTTGAAAGCACCAGATTTTTCCTCTTGATCCATTCCACATCTCTGCTCATCTTAATTGAAGAGAATAATGCTTTTGACCAGCAGAGAGCAGCAATGATATACTTTATAAGAGGCAGTCTGGTGAACCGGAACATCTTTTCTAAATGTCCGTTTTCTGAGGTCTATGCAGACTGTCTTGAGTGATCCCAGTCCTTGAGTGGTTCATTATGAAAGATCGCTGAGATTCTCTGTGCTCGGTACCTGAAATTTTTGCTGTTAGTATGTCACGCTGTAGTCCTGCTGGGGTCATTAGTAGGGTTGGCCTCTGCTTGTAGCTTTGTCTCCTGGTGCTGTCAGCAAGAGCCAGATGCCTGGTCAGGAAATACTGCTCCACCATGATGGTTCCTGCCCTCATTGCCTAGCTGGGATTAGGGCCTGAGGTTGTGGTGCTTCATGCAGCTTGTATGGTGCTGTGCATTGGCACAACACGGCCTTCTTGTGTAAAAGGCTGTTGAAGATCTCAGAGGACATTGGAAAGGATTGCATTGATAGAGGAGTGAACAGAGGATGCAAGCTTGGAGGATGCATATTTTCAGGAAACAAGAGTAGAGGAAATGGAATAGACATCTTGGAAAAAAGTGAAGAAGGAAGAATCCGTGAGTAGAAGCTAAGAGAAGAAGGAATTTTGAAACTAGGATGGCCAATTTTTAAATCCCCTTGGTGATGTGAAAGTGTGAAAGCAAACTTAGAAATGTTATTGTCTTTGGAAATACAGCTGACCCTTGAACAATGTGGGAGTTAGGGGTGCCAACTCCTGCACATTTGAGCATTCACGTATAACTTTTGACTCCCCCCAAAATGTAACTACTCATGGCCAGAAGCCTGAAGGATAACATCAACAGTCAATTAACACGTATGTTATGTGATATATATAATTATATATAATATACTGTATTCTTGCCATAAAGTAAGCTAAAGAAAAGTTATTAGGAAAAATCATAAAGAAGAGAAAATTTATTTACAAATATGAAGTAGAAGCGGCTCATCATAAAGGTCTTCATAGTTGTCTTCATGTTGAGTAGACTAAGGAGGAGGAATAAGAGGAGGGTTGGTCTCACTGTCTCAGAAGTGGCAGAGGCAGAAGGAAATCCATGCTGAAGAGGACCTGGGTTGTTCAAAGGTCAACTGTAGACGGCTTGGGGAGAAAAATCTCAGGACAATTTTCGTCTCATTGTGAGAACTCAAATTAGATTACATGCGGTTGGAGGGGAGTGTTTAAGAAAGAACTGTACAGAAGGAAGCTGAGGTCAAAGCAACTTGGGAAAAAGGAAAGACGCTTTTTCCTACAATGCAGAAGGGAAGCAGAAAGGTATGAGTAATGACATAGAGAGACTTTGAGTTGAAAAAGGAAATTAATTAATTAATCTACTCAATGAAGAAAAAGACCGTGGTTTTCTGGTGTTTGTGGGTGTGGGTGGGTGTGTGTTTATTTCTTTAAGGGTTTGTAGCTTGACAGCAAAAAATAGGAAATGAAATACAACTTACTAAAAAGAATACTATAAAGTCCTATAAGTTTAGCTAAGATCATATAACAAGAAATTATGGTGGAATCAAAAGAAATTATAGTAATATTTTCTTAATTAATGAAACTGCCAGTATTCAGAAGACGGTGGATGATATAAATTGATTCGGATGGTGGAAGGTGAAGGGGGTTGATGAATTCAGGGAGATGAGGGTTGAATTGCCTATCGCTGGAGTGTGGGCAGAATAGAAGAAAAGGTGGTGCATGACGCTAGACTGAGAAATAAACATTTAGGGAGATGAGAGTTGCTACAAAGACCTACAGGACTCCGTAAGAAAATATCGGATGCACAAAGACTGAAGACACCATTCTCATTTTCCAATTGCCTGGATGATCTGCCTTGATCCTTTTTAATTCTTGGCACATAGAAGATAGCCAATATTGGCCTGTTGCATAAATTAATAATTATGTATTGTTAAACCCAGGCCATTTTGAGAATAAAGCATTAAAATTGTACATGCCAGAAAATAGGCATATTTTAATTATACATAGGGAAAATCTAGAGACAGGAATTTAGAAATATCTTAATTATGTAATCCCTCTGCCATGCTCCCAGCATTCCTTTAGGAGGAAAGTCTTAGCATATGTACTAATAATTACCAATGAGGCAATTCATTAATTCCCTTCCTTGGAAAGGGATTATTTTTGACATTTTCAAAAACTTCTTATTCTAATATCCTACCAATCTGCATCTGCTACACAACTATTAATACAAACCCATAAAGAAGTATCTGCCCTTCAAAGTACTGTCCTGCTGAATCGAGGCTCACATTTAAACTGTGGGCATCTAGAAAGTTAAAGCTGGAAGATTCTTTGGAAGCAGGAAGACCACATGACTTATTTTTGAAACCAAGACACCTCTGAGAGAGAAACAAGGCACTTTTAAAAATTAGCTAGATCAAAGCTGAAAACTGAGAATGTCATCTAAGGCAACCAATGCTCTACAGATTAGAATACAGTCTCTAAGAGAATAAATGGTTTCTCCTGCTCCAGTGTATCCGTTCTACAAGTATGAGGATTTGGGTAAACATTGAAAGCCTATAATGATTTGTCAGGTGGTATGTTCCAAAAGCAAGTAGCAAATTTGAATCTGTCAAATGCACAAAACTTAATAGCTTGTGATACCAGAACAAGGTACATGAACACAAGCTGTTTTTGTATGGCTGGTGAAATTCATGTTCTTGATCTTTTTATGTGCCTTGAAAAACATTTTGCGTGAAAGATTCTGAAACAGGTACAACAAAATTCTCTCTTTTTATATTTTAAATGATCTATTTTAACGTATTTTCAAATACATCAAAAAACTGTCAGAACAGCCCCCAAAACACCCATCCTGCACCCATATCCCCCATCACACACACTCCCTCTCATAACCACTGTACCTCTCTCTGACACAAGAAAAATCAGCACTGACCAACATCAGCATCCAATCCGGTGACCCCATCTGAGGAGTCAGATGTATAAGGTGAATTCTTTCAAATATTAACTAAGTGTTTCTGAGGTTTAGATTGAAGTTACTTTATATACACATATACATATTATTTCTACCAAAGCATTAACTTTTTAATTAAATTATAATGTACATACAGAAAATGCACACATCCAAAGTGTATATAGCTTGGTGTATTTTTTTATGAATTGGACGCATTTGTGTAACCCGTGACCAGATCAAAAGCACAACCAGCATCCCAGAAAGCACCCTCATGCTCTCTGAGGGTCACCACTCTGTTCCTCTGTTTTAACCCACTACCCTGACTTCTAACAGCAGAGATTGCTTTTT